>WEIS01027459.1:114190-136176 GCA_013389965.1 Todus mexicanus
AGTCACTAATGAATATAGTGAACAGTACTGATCCCAGTACCAACCCTTGCGGAACCCCACTAGATACAGGCCTCCAGCTAGACTCTGTCCCATTGACCACTACTCTCTGGCTTCTATCCTGCAGCCAGTTCACAATCCACCTCACTACCCAAATGTCCAGATCACACTTCCTTAGTCTTGCACGGATCACCAGTCTCCTGCCTTACCTGTTGTCTCTTCCCCTGAGCCTTTGTGGTCACACATTGCAGGTGGTCAGAAGACTGCTCCACAGCATCCACACAGAGTTGTCCCACTGCCAGGTAGCATGCTGACCAGCTTGGTCTGCATGCATGCAGAATATTGAGAACAACTTGGGACAGCAGCCATACTTGCAACACAAACCTTATACTTACATACTCTCCCCTGCCTCCACCTACCTCCCATTCACTCGCTCACCTCTACCCATCCTGACAGCTGCCACAGACTGTCCCCCTGCATCTCCAGAGCCAGGGCTGAAACCCAAGGAAGAGGCTTAACACTGCTCTCAGCCAATCCCCTCTCTCCACCCTTTCCGTAATCATGTTACATACCAATGGTCAGCTCCCCCACATCAGACCAAGACAAATGACCCAAGTACCCACTATCTGCCTGATGTTTTCCTTCCCCTCAACAGCGCTGTTGCAATACAGAGGATTTCCTCCAGCCTCACCCCAATATTTTAAAAAGCAGAAAAATGGTTTTATCCACCTTTGGAAACACGCTTGGTCCTTGCAGACCCTCAGAACATGCAACAGCATGATCATCCTCTAGAGGAGGGTGGTTCAAACAGGCACTCTAGCAATAGGGTAGGGAGAGCCCAGTTTCTAATAGGCATTTTTGGAACAAGCACACCAAGAGAAGTAAACCACAATAGCAGAAGACAAACACAGCAGCAAGATTCACAAGTGACTATTTGCTGCAGCCCCTCCCTGCTCTTTTCTTCCACCTCTCTCTTTCTTCTATTTTACCTAAAGAGGCAGTAACAGCACCTCCTGAGTCCCAGCACTAGTGATTCCCAAACACTAAATCCCTTCTCTCACTATCACTTTGGTTCCTATACAAGAAAACGGGAGACAGAAGGTCTTGTCTGTGCTTCTCTGTCCTGGAGTTTAAGCAAATACTGTGAGCAAGTGGGAGGCAGTAAACTCTTGGAAGGCATTCACGGCACTTAGGAGAAATTGAAGGTTTGGCCCTACTGTCTGAAATCAGCTGAGTTCAGAGGAGGTGGAGATCTCAGGGTGAGCCGAGTGCTATCTGTACTCAGCACAGCCTGAGAAAGAAGCTCCCCAGGCTGCCTTGGGCAATTTCAGAAGCCACCCCAGGAGAAGACTGAGTTCAGAGGCTCACATGTTGACACCATCTGTCTGGTATGGGCATACGAAGGCAGCTCAGATAACTAGAAGACTTTAGACACAATTTTTACCATGTGTATCACCATTAGGGGCTGGAAACACACCCGTGGTTTGCTCCAGTTCGACTTCTAAGGACAGATAGCTTAGAGGAAGGCTCTGTCTTGTTCAAGGCCACAAGCTCTGTACACCAAATACATTTGTAAAAGAAGCTTTTCAGAAGGGCCATGGCAGAACTGAGTTATTTGCATTCTACTTCATGTCACATCACACATAGCCCAAGTCCCAGGCCCCATTAGGAAGACAAAGATCTCCCAGTCATGAGCATTGAGCAGCAACTGCACAACCAGGAAGGGCAATGATGAAATGAGGTTGCAAAAAGACCCGTTTCTTACCCACTGACATGAGTCATGAAAACAAAGGTGTTTCAGTCTAACCAAGGAGCTGCTTCTTTCCAATGCCTGTTGCCTTGTGTCCTGACTAAGGGACTTGGGGAAATGCCTTCATCCCCAAGTTGAGTGCTAGGCTTGACAGGGCATATCTACACTGCTTCATGATCTAGTACACTGACATTAAAAAAATGCCCTAATTGTGACATATAACAATGCTAATGTGGCATTGCCATGCCATTAATCATCCCAGGACCAGTAGCCTGCTGATACGAATTCTGGGTTCGGTCTGTCCAGACCCACCTCATATATTTTCACCTCCATCTCCCCTGGCTGTACAGACATCCCCTTGTACAGATTCTTTTTAACCAAAGCAAATTGAAAGGGTTCAGATTAAGTAAATCAATTCTTTCACATAAAGGGGCTGCATAGACTTAATTAAGTTGATAACTGGGCCAACCTGGATTAAACTAGTGCAAATTTGGGTATCGATAAGGCTTTATTTTTCTTATTAAAATAATAAACTAATCCAAGTTTTGATGAGCATTAGCTGCCTGGTAATAAATATGAAACCTCTACTCAGCCTTCTAGTATCTGTCTCCATCTGGTCTCAAATATAACACATGGAAGAGATGGGCACAGTCCTGATCCTGCCCTCAGAATTCATATTTAGAGGGTTCTTACCTGAACCCCAAAGGACCCAGTAAGATTGCTGCTTTTCCCTTAAAAATAACTTTATGGAAACCGTATAACCATTCCTTATAGAGGAATTTGAGCAAGTCTCACTTTTACAGAGAAGCTGTGATTTCTGAAGAAGCAGATCATTCTGTTCCAACATCTCATCTGTGGGCCTTGTATAGGGATGATGGTATTATCCTATTTTTCCTTCCCAGCTAGTTAATAGGAAATCCCCTTTCAAAGGCAATTTCCATTTTAAATCACCCACATTAAGAGAGACATGTTTAATACCAATAAATCCGCTTTCTTAAAAGAGACAGAGAAGCCAGGCTCATCAGCTGACTAAATCCTCTCCCCCCACCCCCATTCCTGCCTTGCAATCTGTAGATCTTGCAGAGGGGTGATCTAAGACGGCTGTAGTTAGCTAGCTGCACTTCTGAACACTAAGCTGCTCCTCGCTTTGTATTCACTCCATGCCAAAGCAAGGTCACAGGGACACAAGCAGCTAAAAGACATTTCTCACTGTAAGGCAGCAGGAGCCTTCAGCCAGAGATGCTCAGAAGATGGGTTTCTACACACCTTCTGTTGGAGCCTCACCCTACACAAGTCTCCCACTACAAGTCAGTGTAGGCTGTGTGTTACCTAAAGGCTCTGCAGGTGAAATTACTTCTCATCCTCAGAGCTTCTGGTAGCACACTTAGGAGAAACAGCCACTAACTTCCAGAGGGATCCCTGTGTGCAAAACACATGCCCTGAGGGCTTCTCCTCCGCTGTGGGGACTCTACTCCATCCTCACCATCACTACTTCCCCTCTCCAGAGGGATTTCTAGCCTCATCACTCTTGCAGACAGTTTTACCACACCTTTGACAGAGAAGCGGATGACAGCCTTTCCATGACTCTTGTTTGCCTAAAACATCAGCCAGCAGTACAGGTAATGCCCTACTAGAAGCCAGAGGACTGTGACTGCACAGGACTCCCAAGGTCAGGATTGCACCGGCACCAGGGCAGTGGCACAGGTATCTCACTTGTCTGACAGGAAGACACACAGCTGACTCAAAGGGAAGGATGGGGAGCTCTGAAACCTGAATAAACTCCCTCCTGCTTCCCACTGCTGTGACAAGGATCAGGAGCGAAAACTACAAAATAAGATAAGGCTTAGGGGGATAAAAAAACCCCACAAGGTACAGCAGAAATCCTTGGCCTGGCTGCCCTTGGTGCTGCCAAGAACAGACCCAAAGTCACCCAAGAGATATTTCTCTGCCTCACCATGCAGTTTCAGTAGCCAGACCTCCTGCTGGCAAGTACAACACTATCGCTACAATGGTCTCTCCTGGGAGAGGTAGGCCAGCTCCCGTCATTGAGCTGAGATCATGACGTAGCAGTAGGAATCCTGAAAAGCTCTTTAAAATCTTCTGTCTGAAGCGCATTTTGGTGATAGAGTAGAATTCATCACATTTTTCCAGTTGGAAGTCTGAATGCCTTATTTGGCAAAACAATTGCTCTGGACATATCGCTGTTTCCCCACCAAGTAAGCAGGCTCTCCAGTTCTGCAAGGTAAGTATACTTACGCATACACATGCCAGAAATAGCATGGCCATCAGCAAGTACCTACCTGTGTATCTGTATAAGGTGGGACCTCTCAGAGTGGGGGACTGAGCCCAGTGACATAGGAGGTCCGTTCAATGATGTCCCAATCCTGCAGCAGAACCCCTGCAACCAGATCCTTCCCATCCAGAAGCACTGCTCGGACAACACCTGTTGACAAAGGAGCATTTCAAAAAGAAGCTTTTTTCTTTAAGAGCACAAAGTTAAGATTACAGGAGTCTTATTTTGTATTTCATTGTTTAAAGAACCTTGGCCTTATTTTGCTCTACAAGTCCATGGCTGACTGGGCACTGCTCATCAGCAAGGGCAGCTCTTCCACTGTGGGAAACCGCCCTACCTTTACTGGAGCAGGAAGCCATCCTCCTCCTCCTCCCTCGCAGCACTCTTTCCAGTCTAGATAGCATGGATAATTATATCTGTTTCCATGCTCTGCTTAACCAAAGTGGTATTTCTTAAATTCCATAAAGAGGCAAGTGCACTTTGCCTTCAATCTTGTACTTATTTTCCACCTGATACTAAGATCCATTTCCTGATGTAAGAGTGAATAAACCTTTAAAAAAAAATAAAAATTAATCCTGTAGTCAATGGAGAGAAAGAAGAAGGGGAAAAACCTGAGTTGGAGGAGCTTCATGGCTTATTGCTCTGCAACTTGTCATCATTGGTCATAGCAGTTAGGTTACATTACAACACAAGACCTATGGTATGTAGAGCAGAGTGAAGCATACAAAGATTACCATTTATACAACAACTTGTTCCAAATACTGCTGCTAGGAAAAAATAATGTGATAGAAATAACAGGGGGAAGGAGAGCACAGTCCTCATTTTCTTTTATTCCAAGATCATTTTAACCTGTTTGGTGGACAAAACATCTTGCTTGATCAAAATTTTTGCTTCAAAAGATATGAATTAGTACCCTAAGTAACTTCTGCCATGCCCCAGGGTGGAGTTAGGTGCGTGTTAGAATGTTCCTATCTGTCTGTATCTGCACTGAACTGTTAAGCAGATGCTCACTGAGGAGAAAATAGACTGCAATAAACTGGCACTGACACAGATCTGAATCGCTGGAACTGCCATAGAGATAAAATTCATTTAAGAAATGTGGTTTCCATTTTCATTTTCTTTTAATAAAAAGCTATCGAAACATTAAAAGTGTCTACTATTTCAAACAGCACACTATATTCATAAGTAAAAGAAGGAACTGAGACTTCACTTTATTTACGTAAAATGTGAATACATCACAACACCAGTCCTCGTGGAAGAGCCAAATTAAAGACCCTCGTCATAGCAAGGAACAGAACCTGTCCTCACCTACACAGGTGGCCAACAGTCCAGGTCCAGTTCGCTTTAGAAGCCATAGTCAATGAATAGCATCTTGCCATGGACCCCAATAGGAGAACTACACATGGGAAAGAAGAGCACATACAGTCTAACACACCTAAATGAAGATCTCTGTGCTGAACAGCCCTTCTCTCCTTCAATGAATACGCTCTGTGGTTTTACCCTTATCACTCTATCCCAGCTACTATGCAATGTGAACCAATATGCTGCAGCCTCCTGAACATCACTCTTCCCAGAGTGGGGCAAGACGCTGAAGCAGTCTGTTCTTTGATTCTGGTGCAAATCCCTCCAAGTTCTGCCCAGGCTGCTTCAACACCATGTAATAAGCTCCTGTCCTGTGCAAAAAACAGTCATAACAAAGCCCCAAAATTACATATCTAAATTGGTTTCTCCTCTCATGATCCTGAGAAGAGCAGTTTTTCTGGAAAATTAACCTGCCTCCAAATCAAGTCTTTGGTCTCACACTCTAGGACAATTTAAGCATATGAATTGGAAGTACCTTTAGTCCTTGAATGAGATCAGAAGCAGGAGTGAAAAGCTATTATGGAGAGCTATATGCCCCTGCATCTCTCCTCCAACAACCTCTGTAAGCCAAGCTGACAACTCCAAAGCTGGTGGTTTGTTGTCACACCAGCCTCCTAGAGATATATTAAACCCAGACATATCCAGCACCCTAAATGTCTGACGTTATGTACTAAAGAGAAAAATTGCCATGCTAGCCTAACTGGTGAGCAGATCTTCTTTAACAGTGTGAATGAAGATCACCATGGATACTGTAAGTCACTGCATACTTTCAACTCTAAAGCAAAATGAGAAAAATCTGAAAAGAGTTTTAAATTCCATTTTTACTGGCCATGATTCCCCCCACACGCTGCCTTGTGTATTTCTTCCAGAAACATTTAGTATCATGGTGTCCTGATCCCCATCTCCTCAAGCCTCCTTGTACTCACTGTCACAATCTGAGCAAAATGCCTTGCAACTCCCTGTTATGGGAGAAACATTATCCAAGGTGGAAAATCATCCATGTTGCTGCAGAAAGTTTCGAGGTCAGTAGCATAAAAGGATAGCAATCCAGTCAGTGAGAACATCAGGATCACCAGAAAATTAGTAGGAGGCTCATAGCTATACTGAGGTTTCAGTCTCCAGAAAAAAGCTAAGCAGCCATTTCCTTGTAGCCACATTTTGGTACATGAACATTTTGCCACTGGGTTAAGGTAAGCCAAAGAGGTACCAGTGCTGCTTCCAATAATGCCTTGAAAAGTACCTGTGATGAAGAAATAGAAAGTGCAGCATTTTCAAGAGGTTCCCAAGACAAGAATCAAACTTCTCCTGAGACCTCTACTTTCCCTGAGGCTCTCAGGGAAGCAGAAGGGGCAGGATGCTCCACAAGGAAAAATAGAAGATGGGGACTGTAGGATTATACTGTCACCAACACAGGCACAACCTCACAGCACCTGAGCAAGGCCAGTACAACAATCATCTAATAACCACAATTCAAGTCCACGGTCACTCCAGGAAGCCCTACCAGACTCATTAAAGCAGAAGCAGACCTGCTCATTACAGTCAGGCACAGAGCAAGTCTGAGGCTATATAGTGCTCCCAGGCCAAGGAGTGGAGTGGGTGTGCAGGCGGAGGTCCCAGGTAAGGCTGTTCAGGGCAATTTCAGCCCATCAGGGCAGCTAGGGCTTAACAGCAGCTTGCTTTGGGCACTAGGTAATACTTGGTGTCTTCATTTTGCATGTATGGGTCGTGAGTCAGCTTCCATGGCTGCTGCTCCGAGTTTTTCACCTAGCAACAAGAGAGACGGATGGATGGGGGATGTTAGGAGAGACACTGAAGCAAAATGAGATGAGAAAGACAGAAACTAAATTCTCATGAAGATTAAGGGGCGGGTGTGGTGCCTGAAGCTACTTGAGCTTCTAAAGGACAAAGTTTGCAGGTAGCAGAGTCCCTTCTGCAGTTTAGCCATCCTGGGAACAATCACCACCTCCTGTGGGGTGAGGAGCTCTCCTTTGAGCCATGCTGCAGGTTAGTGGGCTTGTGTGCTTTGACCTGCATATCAAAAGCTCTGCACCAGCTCAGCTGTGACCAAAAGGCTTTGTTGTTTGCAGAGCATGAGCTTACCTGGAACCTGTCTCTCACCAGGTGGCACAAAATACTCTGTCAAAGGGTAGCCACGAGGCAGTCCTTACCATATCCTCTGAGGTACACCAAGTGAGCACCACTGTAGCTGATTTTCAGCTGGTTGAACTGAAATCATTGGAAGGACTGGAAGGTGTGACACCAAATGATGCCCAGGAGATAACCCTCATCAGGGGCCAAAGCCCTGTCCCCTCTCCCAGGACATGCCACACTGCAACCTTTGGTGCTGGTTGGCAGGTTTAGGATCAGGGTGAATGGCAAGGCTGCCCCACTACCTCTTCCCAGAAGAAAGGATGCTCTCAGAGACTCGGGGGTCAGCACTAAGGAAGACTGTGCCTCCTCAAGCTCTAAAAAAAGGACTTTGTTCCTGCTCAGCTTTTTTTTTTTTTCCCATCTGGGCTTAAATCCACTCTTAGAAAGAGATAACTCTATCTCCAGGGAAACAGGCTCTCTGCGCTTGCAGGAACTCAGACAGCTCCCCCTCTCCTTTGCCATGGGGTCACTCGGCAGCAAGGCTGAGGCATACAGGCGCCATGGGGCATCCGGCTCATGGGGCCACCACAGGCCAGGAGCACTTTGAGCACAGGATGCTCTAAGGCAACATGTGCTGATCTCCATGCTGGAGCCAGGGCCACCACAGGATCTTTTTGAGCCTGCCCAGCCCTGGAGAGCTCACACAGGAATGATTACAGAGATCAACTGTGTTCAGAAATCTCTCATTACTGAGACTGACTCGTGCAGCCCGCTTTGAATCTTTTTCCTTTGTGCCCAAAATAGCTTCATGTTCTCAGCATTGGTTTTCTTTGCAAACTCACTCACTGCCCTTCCTCCCACCACTGAAAGCCAGACATGTCCTGCTGACAGAAGTCCTCCCTAGCTATGCTACAGCATTCCTGTCACTCCACAAAATCCCCCTCCATCCTCTCCCCAGCTGGGCACTGCACATCCATGGGATGCTTTGGGCAAGCTGGGGGGGCCAAAATAGCTCATGGGGAGATGGGGTGACATGACAGCTCTGCTCACTGCAGAGGCCCACAGGCGCCTTTTCCAGATTGCTCAGGTCAGTCACCACCTCTTTTCTCTTGCCCGCCCAACCTCTAGGAAAAAGATTCATGTCATGGTGGAGGGAGGTTTCAGCCAGCAGTTTCTGGGTTTCCTATGTCAAGGCTCAACCCTCAAATCTGAGCCTCAAGGAAATTCTCACAGCACCTACATTTTTGATTGGTTCTTTATTCCCACAAGCCAAACCCTATTTGAGAGAGCTGCTTTCTGCATTAGAATTGAAGCTGGAAAGGAAACAAGCAGGCAAGGGTCTTCTGGACTACAGTGCCCCACCCATGGGTGGCCATGAGACCTCTCTTAAAAGTGTCATGTCAAATAACCAAGACCTGCCCTGTTTTAGGGACCAGTTCCCAAATCTCTGACGACTGCTCCCAGATACCTTTTCCTTGCTCAGAGGCAGAGACATCCAACACGCCCCCACGTCACATTGCATGGGAATTATACCCAGGTTTCCATACAGCCCTGCAGCAGGTCTGCCCTGCTGGGACACCAAAGAAGAGCACACATTAGCAGTGGACACGCTGCCTTCCTGCACTTCAGACATTTGGGCACAGCATGGTGCAGAAGCCCAGCCCTGACACAATGCCCACACAGAGTTCGTTGCAGGATCCATGCCTTATCTTGCCTCAGCATCTGAAAGCAGACTTTGGCTAAGTCCTACATGCTGCTATTTAAAGTAAGCCAATTTGTATTCATTCTGCTTGCTACATTCACCAGTTGTTCTGAATTGTGTTTGAAACTGAAGGGAAGAGGAAATGTATAACAAGAAAAAATTATACACTGGTAAATTTTGTTCTAATCCCTTCTCCTCCCATTATTGCTTCTCCTTTTTTGGGTTTCTTTTTTGTTTTCTGTGTTTTATGTATTATTAGCTTTAGCATAATTTTGACTGAGAAAATATGTAGCTGATAGGATGGACTAATTACACTACCTAGAAGAATTAATTACACCATCTGTGACTGACAGTGGAGCCTGACTTGCTGCTTCCTGGTAGATGGAGGAGATACAGCACCAGCTGCCCCGAATCTTTCCCTGTAGAAGGCAAAAGGGGAATTACTGTAGGAAACATCATTTAAAAGCCATTACTTCTCTTTTTTGAGCAATTTACCATCACTGGGTGACCTAGCCTGGCTGGTCGAGTCAGGGACAAGGCTCATCTGCCTTCCCTTGTGATCTAGATAGGAAATATTTCTACACCTATCCTGACCCTCTGCTGCTGGTGATGAGCTGGCTCCATCAATTGCAGAAGCTAAAATGGGCCAGGACCCATTTGCAAGGCAAGTGACACAATGTGGCTCATGTCTCTGTAGCTACCCTCCTCTTCTACCCCTTCAGATCTCCTGGGACCAGTCCCTGGACAAAGCTGTCCCTGAGCTGGAGCCAGGCTTTGCCTGCAATTTGGCAAAGGCTAAATCTGTGCTGGGGGCTGTGCTAACAACATGATGATCAGGGTGACCACAGGACAGCCAGGGCCCTGATGCTGCCCAGTCTACTCATAAAGGATCGGCATCTACTCCCAGGATCAGCATTTGCTGTTGTTCACTTACTCCATCAGAGGTGGGAGGGCAGGCTGCGCTCTCAGTACTCCCTGTGTATGGATGAGCAACCAGAACACCCTGGGGGAAGCAGAGGGTGGGAAGCAGGGGTTGCAGGCAGTGAGGCTTTGCCTTGCTGGTAAAACTACATCTCTTATAGGTTCACCCACCAAGTCCTACCAGCCTACTGCCAGCATGTCACCAGCAATGGGCTCTGACTGCAGCACTGAAAGGATGGTGGCAGCTTTGGTCTCTGCAGGCAGCTAAAAATCTGTCCTGGTTTCTGTCCTGGCTTACAACGGACCTGCTGAAGATTGTGGTGGCTGAATGTGGGTGATGAAGATCTGTTCAGATGCACAGCCTTGAAGGTGCATTTTCATCTAAGGGCGGGGAGTGGTGCCCACATGGATCAGGAAATTTTAAATAGTCATACTTTAAGGTGTTGGTGCCCTTTTTTGACTCCAGCTCTGCTGTAGTTCTTTTCCTCCTACTCCTCTTTTAAGCCCACTCAGCCTATAACCTTACACAGCATAAGCTGTTGTAGTTTTGATGTCAGAGCAAACCTCTTGACTGCATAAACACATCACTAACTAAAATTCAGAACCCTGACCATACAGTTATGTGCATACCCGCTTTGCTATTGGTAATATTGCAGATTACATAGGCAAAAACCCCCTGGACTCCCCAGCCCTTGATCTCTAATTTTGACCAGGGATCTAGGTTCTCTCAGTGCAGTGATCCTTAGCCTGAGAAATCTGAATTCTTCTCTAGGTAACCGAGAAAAAGCTCAAGACATCCACTGAGACCTGATGTTTGCCCGATGACCATTTTTTGCCCCAGATCATTAACAGCATCCAAACAATATTTTGGTTAAGCCTCTGAGAACAAACTAGCAGGACATGGACAGATTCCAGGGAATTCCCAGGTGCTCACAGGGGAGGTGAGATTTATTTTGGACCTGACACTGGGGAAGGTCCAGAAAGGAGACAAGGGGCTGACAGTGCATAGAGATGTTCTGGCGTCATTCTGTAGGCAGGGTGCCAAGAAGAGCCCATGACTCCCTACATCACTTTTTTTATATCATGAAATTCCTTGGCGGAGGTTGAAGTACCAAAATACTAGTCCTGCACTGCCAGAGCAAGGGCTCATGTCTGGCTTGTGGCAAATTTTCGCAGAAATGTGTTTCACATGGGAGAAACTTCCTGAAATTTTCATCTTCTGGAAAGAAGAGAAGCTACGGAAGCAACAAAATTTAGTGGGTTTTCTTCCCCCCACCCCAGATAATCCTTGTGCCTCTCATTCTCATCAAAAGGAAATCTCCACTTCCTACTTAGGAAGTGCTTTTCCCTGCAGCCTGTAGCCATTCCCAGCTCCAAGGATATGACATGAGTTTCTCTTGAAATGAATGTTTTCTGCATCTTGCCAAGTTCTGTATATGAGGGTGAATGGTAGAAGAAGAGCAGGCTGGAGCAGAGCTGCAGAGCAGAAAGAAGACATGGCAGTGAAGGAGGAGGAACAATAAGCCAGAGAGGTTCTAAGGAAAGTATCTATATGAAGTAAAAGGACATTTGATGAAGTGGAACAAACACTGGAGAGCAACAGGAAAAAATTGGGGAACAGTGACAGGGATGCAATAAGTGAGCAAAATGAGAGAGGAAAAGAGGAGCAGATGCATGGTGAAAAGACAGGAAGATGCTAGTCTGCTGTTTGCAATACTGGAAATAGTGATGGAGGGAAGGATTTGAATCTGGTACAGGATATTCATGCACACATTTTTCAAAAAGCTGTTCCTGCATTTTCAGCTGGGTATTTCTGCGACCTTGAAATGTCACTTTATTTCTTTATACCATAGCTTACTTACCTGTCACTTGGAGGTAGTGATAATATTTCCATCGTAAGAGCATGGGTATGCTTAAAACAAAAAGCTTCAAGATCACAGAGGGAAGTGCAAAGTGTCGTCACATTTAGTCAGATTTCAAACACATATAGACATACTCAGTTACCACGTATATCAATAACTACATATATGTAGATATAAATATATTACAAAGATATGTATCCCTTTTTATTTATTTAGGCCAAGCTGACATTTCATGGTTGCCTAGTTACCAGAGAACAATCATGAGAATCTGTTTAGTATATATTGCATGAAGAAGGGAAGGGAGAAGGCAGCTGGATATCATGTCAGACACAACCACTTGTCGGGTAGATTAGCCCTTTTGGTGAGAAACATGGAGAAAGGCAAAAGAGATCAAAGCTGAACAGAGTTCAGACAGGGAGGCAATGAGCCGGGGCATGTGGTACATGTAGTTCTTGGCATTCCCATGGCACCTCCATGAGTGAGAATCAAAGCTCAGGACACCAGGAATCATGAAGCGTTCATTACTTGCATGACATATTCCAGCTCTCAAGTTAAGCAGACATTAGGAACATCCTAAGTGGTTACAAAAGCTGCCTCTCTTTATACCAGACCTGTACTCTCCTGATCCCCATCCACAACAACATTGGCACTCTTGCTTCAAAACAAAAGCCTTTGCTAGCTCTAAAGAAAGATGAAGGTTTTCCTGGTCAGAGAAAAAAAACACTGCAGTAATCAAAAGCAACAATAAACGCACATTATGCCCTTTCAACTGCATTCATTCCAAAATTCGCCTCCCACTGTAGCTCCCAACCACTTCAAAATTTGCTTGGCCTGATTTTGTAAACTCTTGGAGGAGCCTTAAGGTTCAGGAACCCATCTCACTGTTTCACTTCATGTTAAAGGTAGTATGGGTAAACTTTTTAATGAAAAACAGCTTTTTCAGGTTGACATCTTGCATTACCAGCTCTCACACAAGCCCAGAAAGCTTAATGACAGAGTCTGAATTTGTCCCAGGGTACCAGGAGAGCGGTTTGTGGTTCAATATTCCCCTGGTGACACATCTTCTGAAGTTCAACCTTCCCTGAAGGCACTTCTAATAGCAGACAAGGAGGTTAAGATAAAATTATAGATAGTGTATTTGCTACAATTCATATATTAAAAATAGAATTGCTAAGCTCAGAGACAAGCATACAGCAATTAAAGAATACCAGATTTTTGCTATCGTTAAGCTGCCAGAAGTTCACTCTCTGCTTCACCCAGGTAAAAAGATGCTACAACACAGTCCTTGTATCAGGGATCCAAATTTCAGGCAAGGCCCTAGTTCTGGGTATTGCTTAGACACATACTGGATATGTTACCTATCCTAAACACATAGTTCCCTCATGGCATTCCACTGAGAGTTAAGACCTCATCTCATTCTCCCCAGTCCCCTAGAACTCCCTCTGACTCACAACATTAATATTTAATTAAGCTATGTTAACATTTCTTCCAAATGATTATTGACTGTCCTAACTTCAGAGATTCTGTTGTTGTCTCTTGATCATATCTAGGAACAACTCCTGACAAGATACTGAAAAAACCCCTCTGCTGATGAAGTTAAACACCAATGTTTGACTTGACTCCAAACAGGCTTTTTGCTTGTTCTTAAAGAAATATTGCGAAGAGTGTCAGAGCATATGCCTGATACTGGATCCAAAGGACCACCCAGCCCAGTGCTCTGACTACAACAGGAAACAGCAAAGGCTTGTGCAAAGACAGTGCAAATACACAGTGATCCTTCTCCCACTGCATTCTCACAGCAGCCAGATATCCACGGCAAGATCACATCTGTGTCAACGTGTTTAGCGGGTCTTAATGGCCCTTTTCTTTTTTTCCATAAATGTGTCAAGATGCTTTTAGAACTATTTATAATTTTGCCCTCCACACCATCCAGCGAATTCCTCAGTTTAAGCATGCACTAGTTGAAAAAATGCCTCTTTCATTTTGGCTGATAAATTCACAGGGGATTCCTACTTTTCATACTAAGAAAAAACAGTCATTTCCTACCCTTCTCTGTGATCCTCCTAGACCTCTGTCATGTCCTACTCAGACATCTCTTTTCCAAACTGAAAAGTCCTAACACCCTACTAAATAAAAGGGAGGGTTTGAAACTTGCTATATTATGAGCTGAAACACTGAAAAGTTTTCAGAAGTCTAGAAAAACTATATATAGGTAACATGAAGTAGACATATATTACACAAACATATTAATAATAGTATGTACAATCCATTATTAGCTCTTGATGAAGACTGGACATCATAGAAAAAAACCAGCCTTTGGGAGAACAGTGTGCTTAGGACAAACCACGCCTGACCCACTACTGAAGGATGTTGCTACATCAGAGCAGTAAAAACAAACATTGTTCATAACTCAAACTGGTTTCAGCTCAGTTAAACTGATCCCAGAATCAGCTGCACTACCACAGAGATCAGATGTCTGCTATATTCCTATCAAGCCCATTACAAAACCTGTTCCACCTGAGGCTGAAACCCATTCAGCAAAAGTGCCTCTGACCGTCTGAAATCTGATCTCTGGCAAAACCTGAGCAGGTTTTGAAACTACCTTGAATTTTGGAGGCATATACTCCAAGTCTGGAGGGTTGGGGTTTTTTCTGTACTCATATACCCAGATAAGTACAAAATATTGCTTTTTAATCCCCTCTGCAGGACATAAGTCCTCTTACTGCCTCACCAACTACCTTCTGGGCTGTGCCATAAATCATGCTGAGAGTAAAGTGTACGACATACAGGAGCTAAAAGAACTACAAAAAAAAAAAAAAAGACAAAGACTTCAAAACATTTACTGGCAAATTACAACTCAATTTTATTCAGCAGTCTATGCCCTCAAAGGTTGTGGCATCTAGAGCCAGATGCTTGTGAGAGATATTGAAGTGACCCTTGACTATTACACTGCCTACCTACTTAGCAAGACAAAACTACTTCATGTTCATCATGCAATCTGAAATCATCCAATAATAACTATTCTAAAAAAGTCAACCACGTTTTCATATTTAATGTACATACTGCAGCTAAATAAAACCACTTTCGAGGGGTAAATAATTGCAGAGGAAGAGAAAAATTCAAGAGCGTAGGCTATGAAGATGCACTTTCAGCTGAAATGTTTTAAAAAGCAATTAGTTGAAGCAGAAAAGCAGGAAAACTGTTCTTACATGGCTAAATCAACACCAGAGAAGGGTTTCACACAACCTGTGGTAGATAAATAGAGGAAAGCAAGGCGATACACATGAAGGAAGGGGTGGGAAGCAGGTTATGGTCCAGGAGATATAATAGGCAAGAGCAGGGAACTTGAATCAGAAAGTTGCCTCACCCTGGATCTAGGGGCAAATCCCTTTATCTCCTTTGTCAGACACCTTTTCCACTGTGGGGGGAGGGTGTGTGCACGTATCTTACAAATGGAGTCTTGTGAGGATTAATAGTGCAAAGAAGTTTAGGAAAGTAAATCCAGTACAGACAGCTGCAAGGAGTGAAAAAACCCCAGGAGCTAGGTTCCAGAAAAGTCATTACGTTGTCTTCACATTTTTTTCCTCTGAAAATACCATTGAGTTTTAACTGCCTTTGGAGCACCCTATTCCCAGCTCTGAAGCATGTAACATTCACAGAGTCATGAGCGTTCCCAAAAGCAGATGGTGACTTTGGATCGTCTCTGCAGTGACACTGGCCACCCAGCGATGCAGAAAATCCAGCTCTTCCCCACAAGTGTCAGTCATTCCCGCCGCCCTATGCACTTCCTCATCTGCAAGACCAACAGTGAATTATCCACTTCTCAGCCCCGCCTATCTTGCCGTTGTCCTGGCTCACGGCAGTTACTTCCCACTTCTCCCCCTTACTCCTTGGCACACCTCTGCTGAGATTCTTCATTGCTCTCCTACCTCTACCACAACCTCCATATGGGTTGTGGTGCTACAGAATGGAATAGGATGGGGTAAACCAACACAATCACAGCAGCACTCAAGCCTTCCTGCTTCTTTCTTGCCGACGGGAGAGAAGAGTTTGGAATCTTTCTTTTTCCCTTTTTCGAGCCTGGTACTACAACGCCAAAAGTGAGTGGAGCAAAATGAAATCAACCCATTTTCCCAGAAGGTGACAAGGGAGGAGCACTGCACAGAACATCTGCTCCCTTCACTGTCCACTGACAGGAGGTCCGCTGTCCTTTCTCCCAGGCTAAAAACAGTTTTCCAGTCTTTTTCAGAACCTACAGAAACACATCAGCGACTTCCTCAGTGAAACAAGGGTCATGGTTGAGAGCCATGACCTGGCCAGAGATGTAAGGTAGCACAGGCCCAGGGCACAGAAAAATAGTATGTGGTGACGAGGGGACCTTTTCCAAACAGAGCGGGCCGGTGGGCAGGCTAGCCAAGGCCAGGAAAGGGTGTGAAGTAATGAAATAATACAAAAATCAGCTCCTGAATCACAAGGGAATTGCTTCATTGAAGAGAAGGAAGGAGCAAACCTGGAGGAAGGTGTTGCAATGGACGAAGAAGATCTGAAGTAAAAATAAGGGCTTTTCTGGAAGTAGAATTGAGAACGTATGAATTGAGAATGTAGAACTGAGAAAGTAGAATTGGTCTGTGCAGGTGACGCACATTATCCTACCTGTAATGACACTCCTTGGGCTTTGTCCCCACAGAAAGGAGCCTAGCTTAGATTTGGCCATGGGATGAGCAGCACAAGGAGATGAAGCAGGAGCTGTATTGGTGGCTCTGCAGACAGCACTCTGCCATCAGAGACAGCTCTGGGTGAGCATCTCCCTGAAAGACTGTAGCTGAAGATGCTGTCTGCCAGATGGCACCGAATTCTTCCCAAAGCTTTGGAGTTTGTCGTGATCTCCTCCTTTTTTAGGACTATGATATCCTGCCTCATGCAAAATGAGGCTTCATCTGCTTTAAGCAATAGCGAGGCAGACGGCTCGGAGAGCTCTCTGCATGAGAGATTGCCGCCTCTCTCCAGCATTTACAGGTAGCAGTAACACTGCTCACACCAAAGGCTGCTACCACACAGTGCTGTTTCCAGTGAAGATGAAGCATGTCTCCCTAGGTAGCAAGAAATTTGCCCTGTGGAGAGCAGGCTGGGTGAGAAAAACACTCAATTCAGGAAAAGAGACTAGAAAGCACAGAGGGGTGGTTTATAAAGCCAAAGTGGACTAGGACCATTTCTGATGTCAGGTGAGGGGGCCATCACCAAAGCAACATGATATGCAGGGAACCACAAGTGGTAAAAAGGAAGAAGTAAGAGATCAAGTGGGAAAAAGATAATGCTGCGGAGCAGAAAAACTGGCAGATGAGATGGGAGAATGCAAGCTGGATAAATGCTATTCTATCCCCTCTCCTTACTGAGCAAAAGCACTTTAAAATAAGTCATTATTATTATGAATATAAAGAAATAATCCCAGTTTTGCTCTATCATCTGTTTGGTTGAGAAATGTCAGATGCTCAGGGACGGGAGGAGGAAAGGTTGACATCAGACAACATGCATTTGTAAAATTGTATCTGCCAGTTTCCCAGCAGCTGTGATCTCCAGTTAATATCAGAAGTGAATGTGAAAGGCTAGACAGAGGGGAACTGGGGGTGGAGGAATTATGATTTTCGGTTCTCCCAAGCAATACTTGGCACTAGAACCAGCACTTGCTAATGAATTGACTCAGTCACTAACTCATAGGCTCCCTCTCTAGTAATGGACTCCTCTCTCATTAGCAAATTGACAGTAAAAATAAACACACTTGCACCCTCCTCCTCTTGTGCTGCTGACACAGCCCTGATTGACGGACCTCACAAGTACATCAATGAAAGGAGAGGACAGTTGCTGTTATCAGCTGACTTGAACACGGGATGGAGCGAATAATAATATCTTCTGTTTACACAGTGTCTTTCTGTCACGATCCAAAGCACCGTAGAGAACAGAGAGTGGTCTAACAAGCTCTGAATGGTTTGGAGTAAGTAAATCTGAGAAAGGGCTCTCATTCTAAACTTCTCTGTTCAGTTGCCCAAAGGAGACATATTTTAAGTTTATTCATTTTCTGTTGGCATTGACAGTGCACAGTGCCCAGAGTTAACAGCCTAGAAAAGAGAACAACAGATAGCAGCCAGGCTTTGTTCTGTTTGCAAAGTGAACAAAGTCCAAAACAGTTCCTTTGGTTCTGACGCCTGACCGCAGGTACCTGTGCCTTGTCCTAGTGATGAAGTATTCTGGCAAGCCTCAGAAAAAACCTGAAAAGATGATATGTCTGAGTTATATGAGAATGAGAGGGGGAGCAAGGGAAGAAAGTCTATTTGCTGTCTTTAAACAAATAATTAATCAGAACTTTGTGCACTGAAATGGAAGGAGTTGAGATTAAAACTTCTGTGAGGAATTGTCATTACACCAAATGATAATGAAGAAAAATTGTCATAATCTCAGAAGTATGCCTAGGCATTAGTAACATACATGCAGTAATACCAGAACACTATGCACAGAAGATGCCCAGCAGTCTGCAATGGCAAATGCAGTTCTGTGCAAAGCCTCTACTTCCCATCAAAGATTATACATTACAAAAACTTCAGCAAAGAACCATTATCCACATACTCCACGGTCTATGTCTGAAGACACTATTTTGAGCAAGAGCCGTATGTAAGTCTTCCAGCACACAGTGTTCTGCATGCATTATCCCACTTCACGTTACTCACTGCACATATCCTCCTGCCTGAACTGTCAGCTGCAATCTCACCGAAAAGGGCAACGGAGTTGAACCCGTTCCCCTAGTGTTTAATATCATGGAGTCCATCCACTTCCCTGGGATTCAGTATCTCTCCCAGTTGAGAGGGTTTCCAGCAAGATCCCACATTTTCCATGGCAGCAGAATTTCCTATGGAATACATTTTATACCAGAGTATTTCTTATTAAACTACAGGAATGCATTATTCAGGGAATAACATTCTACTTCAAAGTTGTAAAGAAACCTTAAAATACCAATGCCACAATGTCCTTTGGGATCCATGGTCAGCATGGAAGCATCCTTTTCCATTCTCTTCTATGAAGGTTTAATGCCTGAACCAGCTCTGTGGCTCTTCAGCATTGTGAGAAAGGCATAAAAACTTCCCTTTTCCTTACTGAGATCTAATCCTAATAAAACCAAAAATATTAGCTCTATTAATTTCATCTTAATGGAGAAAACAGCTAAATGAACTTGGAGTTCCTTATCCCCAGTACGGACAGCGGCTAATTTTACCAAACTGCAAGATATAATCACTTCTATCATTGCCTTCCTCATCAGCTGGTTCAGCAATGAACGACAAACAGTGCAAAATCTCATTCCATGTTCAAAACAGAAATGCTATAGGAAACAAACTCAGTGTAACCTCAATATCGTTAATGACAAGGACACACTATTAACCAGAACAGTATCATTGTATACATAAATACATGATTTTTAATTATTTTTTTTTAGAATTCCTCTACAAATTGCACATACTGTGGAGAGTGAGGAGTCTTCCAGCAGCATTAAGACACAGGCAACGGAAAAACGTTTTGTTTCTAGCAGCCAGGTGGCAAGGCCACCTCAGACACCATTCCTGCAAAGAATCCAGCCTGACCAGTTCTTCCCCAGTCTTCTGCTTACCCAGCACACCCCATCTACTGGCATATGTTCTTCATCAGTGCTTCTAGACAGGAGTTTGTGGACATCAGCTTGTGGACTTGAAGAAAAGGGCATCAAACTCAGATCAGCCAAACTGGCACTACTGAGTAGTATTAGGGGCTTGAGGCTGCCAAAATCTCAGTCCCTTGGAGGCTGAAGGTAGATTTTTCTGCATGGATGATGGTCCTAGAGGAAGTAGAGAAAAAGTGAAAAGTTTTTTTTAGGAAGAAGAGAGTAGAGGAAGGAGACACGAGCCAATACCCACCTTTCAGTTCATACCATCAAGAACACATCTATGCCTTCTGAATGCTCTAAGGCTGAGATGGAAAGCCGTCATTTTTCTTTCCCATCTA
The DNA here is from genome assembly GCA_013389965.1 of Todus mexicanus. Lineage (NCBI taxonomy): Eukaryota > Metazoa > Chordata > Aves > Coraciiformes > Todidae > Todus > Todus mexicanus. The sequence goes on from WEIS01027459.1 coordinate 134,191, forward strand.
ACTGTGGTACCATGTTTTGCACAAAAACCCATCTGTTGTTGATGTTCAGTGTGCTCGACAGTTCTCTGTTCCCCTCCACCACAAGCTGTTGCTATAGGGTTCAGTTCTTCTCATCCCAAATCTCATTTGCTTTCTGCAGCCAACAAGCTGCAGCTCTGAATGACTCCTGAAGAGAACAGAAGACATTCCACTTCTGATCTCACTGATGGAAGTATTTGCTTTGTAACCTTTATCTTTTTCCGCTACCATACAGGAATTCCTCCGTGTACAAAGACCCCTTTATTTTTGTACCCACCTGCCCCAGATTTTTGCTTCTTCAGCCTCCAGCATTACATTCAGCAAATCCTGCCTCCTGGGCCAGACCCTTCTGATAACATCAGGTGAATAGAATAGGAGCATCTCTGTAATAACAAATTACATTTATTTTAAGTCTATACTTGTCATGCCAGTGCGCAACAGAGAAGATTTAATTAGCCAGTGAAGCTCGCCTTTGGTATGTTTTCATGAATACAGTAAGAGTTTTGATGCATGACTTCAGGCTACTACAACAAACAAAGAAAACACACCATGAAATTAAGAAACATAATAATATACAAGAGAAGACACTTGGCTGCTGTTACACATTTCACTGAGAAATGGGCCACCATCAAACCTGGATCAAGCTGCCTAAATCTGGGGACATATTTTAATTCAGCTCCAAATTCTGCACTACAGTCTCAGTTAAATGCTGGAAAAAAGTTAATTGCACGTGAGACAACTGCACAGGACCCTACACATAAATGAGGAGAGAGAAGAAAGCATGGGCGACTAAACAAATGGCCCTGATGTGACACATTAACAAAACCCCAAGGCTGTTTTGCACTATTTTGATGGCAAGGGCTCCTGCAAAGACTACTGTGCCAACCAGAACAACAGCAGAACACTGCATGACCCTGTCTGTATTTCTGCCATGCCTTCTATTATGGGTCCGTACAACTCTGAAGTGGAGCCATCCAGCTGCACAGGTGCTCATACAGCTCTTTAGAGCAGAGGCATGTCCTGTTGGTATCAGTGATATAGTACAGATGAGTAATATTAAGAGTCAATATCAAGAGTCGAAGCTGGACTTTCCATTGACCTCTTCTAAGCAGCTGCAGAATGGCAACCTTGGGATAGCCAGACCACTTCTCAGTGAAGGAGGTTCAGGTTTGCCAGGTATAACTTTGATCCAGTCCTACCTGTGTCACACATGTTTTGCCTGACCTTCTCCAATAAGCAGAAGGTAAATGATACATTTGACTTTCAGATATGTTACAAGGATTCATTATTTAACATTTGCACTTCCCTACATGCACTGCTGTGTGATGCCATTTATTATCTTTCAGTCCTCCATTCATGTTAAAAGGAGAAATCAAACACAAAAACCCAGTTTCAGACCACAAAGAGGAAAATGAACCAGCCTAAATTTCTAGCAACTGCTTTCAGTTTTATCTACCATCATCTGTAGCTGCTAGACTTTCTCTTGCAGGTTTCAGAAATGCTGGTAACCTGCAACCTAAAGGAGATGCGCTACATCAGCAAACTTTAGCAGGTATCGTTCTGCTGGCAAATTCCTTATAGCTTTACTATGCTTACAGCACTCATTAATGCACGTCTGTCTTTTCTGCTACTGTTTCTACATAGCACAGCGTGAGAAAGAAAACGGCACCTGCAAGCAGACACCTGGGATTTGCATCCAGGTGTGAGCAGCTGGGGCTTCTTCAAGGGACTCGGATTATGAGGAAGCCACACTTGCATCACGTGGATGAGGCAGTGTGGGAAGGTCTTACCAAAACTGGCTCTGTCACTCCAGAGCTGAAGAGATTTCATTCTCCAAGAGCTGCCAATCTAGTACTTTTTTGCTAGTGATAATATTTTCGAAGTTTAAAAATAACCTTAGTGAAGTATGTGCTACCTAACAATGTATGTGTCTTCAGTCTCAGGGAAACAAAAACAAAAACCAAAAAA
>WEIS01027471.1:0-14424 GCA_013389965.1 Todus mexicanus
ATGATCTTTCAGGTCTTTTCCGAACAGGGTGATTCTGTGACTCACTCTCCTCCCTGGGGTCTGTTGTGGGGAGGTTCCCGCTCGCCTCAGGAAACCCAAACGTGCCAGACGGCCCCAGCAGCGCGTCACTGACCAGGGGATGGCTGGAGCTCGCTGGGTTACACAGAACATACCTTCCTAGCGCTGGCTACGGCATCTCCAGCACCGCTCCCGGCTCCTGCTGGCTGCTGCTCCCTGTCGCCGGCGGCTTTGGTTTGTGCGAGGCTCTGCTCAGGGGATGCCGGACACAGCTGCTGCTCGGGAACCGCGGCGATGTGGGGCTGGGGGACCTCAAAGAACTCCTCCCGAAACACGTACCTCGCTCTGGCAGCTGCAGCAGCGTCCCCTGAGGAGGAGGCAGCAGCACCTTGGGCAGCAGCACCTTGGGCCCCAGCAGAGGCAGCAGCAGGATCCCCACCAGGGGTGGCAGGCCCCGGGGCAGCGGCCCGGCGGGTCTCGTAGCCGCAGCGGCCGATGAAGGAGCGATGATCCAGCAGCCACCCCGCGGCCAGAGCCCGCACCACGGCCATGGCTCAGGGGGAGCCGCTCCCCAAATCCGCCCGCCCAGCCCCCGCCAGGCCCGCCATCGACATGGCGGCGCCCGTGGCGCTACTGCAGCCGGCGCTGCTGGAGCCGCCGCTGGCCCCGGCCACACCGGGGACAGGCAGGGAGGAAGGGAAGGGAGAAAAAGGGCTGCCCTCCACCCCTGGCCCCGGAGTTCGCCGCGGCACGGGAGGGCCGCACACACACTCACCGCTCCACCTGCTCTGCGCGCCGCCATCTTACTGTACGGACGCGACCGCGCCTCCTCTAAGCGCTTCCGGCGGAAGGAGGCCGTTTATCGGCGGGCGGGCGGAAGTGACGCTACGTCCTCTGCCCCCTCCCTTCCTTCCCTCCCGCGCCTGCGCGGCGCGCGGCTGTGACGTCTGCTCTGTGACGCAGCGAGTGACGTAGAGGCGCCAGGGTTTGAAATCGGGAGGGAGGCGCCGTTAACGGTAAGGGCCGGGCCGGGCCGGGCGGGTCAGACCAGGCTGGGCCGGGCTCTGCTGCCAAGGAACAAGCGCCGGGACAAGAGGAACCGGCCTCAAGTTGCCCCAGCCAGGGGAGGTTGAGGTTGGAGCTGAGGAACAATTTCTTGGGCACTGTCAAGGGTTGCCCAGGCGTGTCCCAGGCTGCCCAGGGCAGGGGTGGAGTCCCCCTGATCCCTGGAGGGGTTTCCAAGCCGTGGAGATGTGGTGCTGAGGGACACGGGGCAGTGGGGCCCTGCCGTGAAGCAGATCCTGCGCTCTGGGCTAGAACTTGGGTGCTTCGCCAATAGAACAGGAAATCTGAAAGGCTGCGGCCGCTGCTGCGCGGTTCCAGAGTCTGACGGACACCGGTTTTCTCGATTAAATTATTTGTTTTTAGGAAAACCCGCTATTTCTGCACACCGACCGGCCCAAACCACAGCCCAACCCGCTGGTGCTGAGCCCTGCGGGAGCCCTCACGGCGTCTGAAGAACCGGCTGCTCTCGGGGCCCGGGGATCTGCGGCCTGGCCACGATGAGGCGGAGCTCGAGCATCGCGGGCAGCAGCGGCCGCCAGTCCCTGATGGCTCTGAGAGTGCAGGACAGCAACAAGATGGGGCTGCAGACGCCGCAGATGTGAGTGCTGCTGGCGGCCTGGGCGAAAACCAGCTGCGGAGGGGTGTGTCTGTGGTGTGTCTGTGGTGTGTCTGTGGTGTGCTGGAGCACGGGAGTAGCAGCAGGGTAAAAACCCGCGAGCAGCACCAAGAAAACTCCCAGCAGCCGAGGGCGCTGGCGCGATAAGTGCTCCAGTCCCGCAAAAAACGTTCTTGAGTCTGTTTGTGTGCTTGTGATAAGAATTGTAGTGCTTTTCCTTACCTGTGTCTGAGCAATGGCTTAAGATGTACGCTCGTCATCTCTGTGCCGCCGCGGTTGTGATATCGGACACGAGGCAGGCTAAAACCACCTGGCTTCTGGAAGCTGCTGCTGCGCTGGCCACGCTTCAGCGCGTACGTGTGCGTGCAGAGCAAAGATGAAGTGTACGAACAGCCGCTTGTCTCCTTCTCCCCTCCCCGCAGGAAGGACAGAGGCACGTTCGGGAAGCCGAGCATGAGCAAACCCACGCCTGCGACGTCGGAGAGGAAAGTCAGCTTCTTTGGGAAGAGGTAGAGACAGCTTCAGGCCCCTGCGCGGTAAATGAAACCCCGAACGGCCCCGCGCTGGATTGCAGCCGGTCTCTCTCGGCGGATTTGCGCTGCAGGCCGGGGCGGCTCTGGGACCTGCCGTCCTCTGCTCTTTGGTCACAGAGCAATGACCCTGCGAGGAGGAGCTGCCTCGAGAGCTGTCGTTCTTCTGGCGCTGCAGGCGTTAAGAGCTCCTCAGTACCTTGGCCTGTTCAAGGACAAACGATAGCTCCTGCACCCTCTGCCTGAGCTCCTTCTCCTCTCCAGGACGCTCCCTGCCCCAAATCCCGTAATCCTCGCGCTCAGTTCCTGACTTTCTGTGCTCTGATCAATCCCTTTTAAATATTCCTTTAGTTTTCAGTCTTTAACTTCAGCCACCCCCATCCTTTTGGTTCTTCATCTCTGGGGTATTTTTCTGCTCTGTAGAGCTTTGTTTCCCTCCATAAGCTGCAGACAACGCTGGCCTAGGAGGCAGCAGCCCCTCTGCCGCAGGCGTGCACCGCAGCATCCTCTCTGATTGCGTTTGTCCGGTCATCCTAAATAAACCAGAAACTGTTCAGGCCTCCTTTTGCATACTGAGCACCGAAGAAACGTGAAAACGGCAGCTGTGGTGGCACAGCCATCACGAGAGCTGCTCTTGTCTGCGTCGGCAGGGCGAGCGGGGCCGGAGGCTCGCGCAACAGCCAGTACGGCGTGTTCGGCACCGAGAAGATCAAGGACCCCAGGCCCCTTCACGACAAGGCGTTCATCCAGCAGTGCATCAAGCAGCTCTGCGAGGTAACCCCCTCCCTCTAAACGTACCTTACCAGCGGCACTAACCAATACCTGGGGTTGGTGGCTCCAGCGTGAGGTTTTATTTAGTAGCTAACGGGCCGCGTTTCTTTGCCTCAGTTTCTTGTGGAGAACGGCTACGCCCACAACGTCTCCATGAAATCGCTGCAGTCTCCATCCGTGAAGGACTTCCTGAAAATCTTCAGCTTCATCTACGGGTTTCTCTGCCCTTCTTACGAGCTGCCTGACTCGAAATTCGAAGAGGAAATCCCCAGAGTTTTTAAAGAGCTCGGGTAAGAGTGTTGTCGTTAGTCAGCGGTGCCAAGGAGGCCTGACACGGCTGGAAACTGAGCCACCAGCACCGGGCAGGACTCTGTGCAGAGAGGGACCCTGAAACTGCTCTGCTGGGATTATTTTGTTTCACTCCTTTTTGGCGCTGCCTTTTCTCTCTGATTTTCAGGCTCTGCAGCTTGTAGCTGAGCTTTCAGAACTACAGGCTCTTGGAAGCTTGCTTTGCGATGCAAAGTCCGATTAATTGTCTTCATTTGCTTTAAACTTTGAGGGATGGACACAAACGGTTTTTACAGACCCTTCTGGTTCTTTCTGCTAAAATCCAAGAAACAATTCCAGAATGTTGGAGCCAGCTCATGTAGCTAAATCGTTTTTCCTGTGATTTCTCCCATTCTGCTTTCGAAGCCAGGGGTGGAGATAACAAAAATGACCCTTGAGGTGAAAAAGCCGCCGTGTAGGTGGGTGTGTTGTTTGTAATCTTGTTGGGAATCGCTAATGCACCAACACTGCCCAAGAAGGAGAACCCTCTCCCTCTCCAGAACAGCCAATTTTCAGTCTCATTGAAAATACAGCAAAGAGTCTTTTACTTCTGTAGCTTTGAGCCCGTGATGGTGTCAAAGCGGCAGCGCTCCCGTACCTCCCGGGGTGTAGGTATGAATCTCTTCTCTTCGCAGTACTGAAATAAAATCTAACTTGCAATGCCTGGAGCCGCTGACCTAGCCGAGATGCTGCTCTCGCGAGGCTTTCCTCTGCTGCACCAGAGCACGACCCTGGATAAAAAGGCTTGTTTTGAGAACTCGCCCTGAGTTGTCTTTCCAGAGTTTTATGGGGGACCCAAAGAATGAGTTTTTAGGCAATTCTTAGTGTGAGTGGCTCGTGAGAAACGGCTTTTTGAGAACTGTCAGCTTATCGGTAGCTTCATGTCCGGTGTTCTTAACGCTAACTGTGGGCAGCTGCCAGCGTGCAGATGGGGGGAGCTCTGCGCCCTGTGCCTGGCTGTAGAGCGGGTTTAGAGAGAATGTCTGTGTTCAGCAGTGCAGCCTTTGTGTGGTTCCTGTCTGCAGGCGATATTAACACTCTGGGATGCGGCTCTTCTCTGTTCCTGCGTGACGTGAAGCTGGTGCAGCTGCTCTCCTGTTCTCCACGCGGGTTTCTTCACGAGTCAGGAAATCCCTCCAGCTCTCACACCCAGCTGGGCAGCCTGAACATCGGCTGTTGGGCTGCTCCTCCCTCCTCTGTGCTCGTTCCTGTCTCCTTGTGAGCTCCCTCATGCTCACCGGGCTCCTGCTCCTTCCCCTTAGTGCCGCTGTGCCTGTGTCTCCTCCTGTAGCAGCTTCAGAAGGAGGAAGACAGGTCTGGGTGCTACCAGGGCAGCAGGCACAGCTGGACAGGACGGGGCGAAGCCGTGTAGGAAGGAGCAGTTTGTGCTCCTTTGTGAGGCCTGAATTGTTTCTCCGCTTTGGATACGCACAAAGGGTCCATTTCTGCAGCCGTTTCTTCAGGACCAGGGTAGTCGAGGGAGGGGATTGTCTGTGAGTTACAAATGAGGACCCCATGGTAATGGAATGGAGCAGCGTGAGAACTGCAAGAACTCAGCTTATCTCCCCCCCGTGTACGGGATAAAGCACAACTGAGTCAGTTCTTCCCTCTGCGCCTTGATCTACCTGTGAAAATGGGCTGGTGTGTTTCCGTGGCCGATAGCCACAGCTATTAAACACGTCCCTTCTCCTCCCTCGCAGGTACCCCTTTGCTTTGTCAAAGAGCTCCATGTACACCGTGGGAGCGCCGCACACGTGGCCGCAGATCGTGGCGGCTCTGATTTGGCTGATCGAGTGCGTCAAGGTAGCGTTTGTCTTCTTTAAGCCAGATCATTCCGCTTCTCAGGCGGCAGTGTTAGCTTCAGTCCGCGTCTCTTAAATGCGTCCTAAAAATCTCTTTGTTTGATGGGAGCGGAAAGAAAGAGGCAAGTGTTCTTGCCTGCCGCCTGGGAGCTGGCCCTGAGCCTTGCTTTCTGTGGCTTGTAAACCAAGGTTTTAACGTTATACGTTTCTAGATGGATAAATTTGTATGTGAGAAGGGAGGGGAAAACGACAACTTGTGCATACATAGAAATGGGAAACGTTCGTGGGTGCAATCCTGTATCTTCCGCGCAGATCTCCTGGCGACCTCTGCCATCCTCTCCTAAATTTGCAGCTTGAGGATGGAATTTCCAGTAGCAATTATTCGAGCGTCCTGTGATTGATGCCGAGCGTGGGGGGGTTGTGTCTGGGTGGGGATTTCGGTCTGGGGCTTTTTGTGTGTTGTGGGGGGTTTTTAACTGGGGTAACGCTCTTGCCTTGCAGTTGTACTCTGCCATGAGGGAGAACGCACCGTCCTTCGACGATGGGCAGAGCTGGGGCGGGGAGACGGATGATGGGATCGTACACAACAAGGTACCGTAAGAAGTAAATCGTTGTCAGAATGGCTCACCTGGGCTACGTTCCTCTTCAGTCTTGGGAGGTGAACAGCAGCACAGCGTAAAGACGGTGCCTTCACTCTAAGTCTGATGGCTGCTGCCAGTATCTATTCAGTTTATGTTTTAAAAATTGGTCGTAATGTTTGATTTGCAAGCCGCAAAAAAGGGTGGCGATGTGATTCAGGCACCCGAAACCCCAGCCCTCCCGTGCTTTTCGATTCATCGTAGATTATTAGTGCTATTCAGATTGAACTCAGTGTTGACTCCCAGCGGATGTGTGGGAGGGTGTTGTGTGATGTGCCAGAAGATCTGATTAGAAAACAGCAAAAATCAAATAAAATCGAATCGGAATGTTGGGCTCAGGTTACAAAGCCGACAGCTGACGGGTACAAAGGCTTTTGAATAAACGGTGTGCTTGTACACTGACACCAATGAAGGTACGCTGAAACCAAACCCACCCTGCTCCTGAAAGACCCGTAATCTCGAGCCTCCAGTAAATTCTTGTTGGGTGACCTTTCTGTAATTCTAGATCAGTTCTCTGACAGCTGCAGAGCCAAAGCGTACTGAAGAGGTCTGCTAACCAGACCTGAGAGGATCGTGTGCCTCGAGAGAATAAACTCTGAAATATTGTACCTGCTCTTCTCGTTTGGTGTCCCAGAAAAATGGATCGAGTATTTCCAGACCCTTCTTAGTGTGAGCTCTTGATGCCTCCTCCTGCCTGCACGTATTCTGTTGGCATTCTGCGTTTAAAGGGAGGAGACAAGGTTGATTTTTACACAAGTGCCGTCAAACCAGAGAAAGATCTTGCTGGTGTCTGTTCAGTTCCACTGGCTGCGGGGATTTAGACTACCCAGGTATTTTCCAGCCCTTTGAATCATCAAAATGAAAACTCTTTGTTTTCAGCTCTTCATGGACTACGCTGTGAAGTGCTACGAGCTCTTCATGAAAGGCAGAGATACTTTTGAAGAGCTGGACGCGGAAGTGCAGTCGAAATTGAGTGAGTTGTCGTGTTTTAATGACGTCTTTAGTTACTGGTTTCTCTTCTCCCAGCATCAGTTTACACGTGACAGTGACGTGAGGTAAGGGGACCTGATTTTCCCAGGTACCTCGCAGTTATTTTGACTCAATTCTCTTCTGTCTGTCAAAATTAACAATTAACAAAGAGAAGTGCTACCAGCGGATGCACATCTGATGAGTACGAAAGCTCAGCTCCTGAAAGCTCTGGGGACAGTCTGCCTTGTAATGAAAGGGAGGCTGATGGGGTTGGTGGTTGTTCTCTGGGTGGTTGTTTGGGGTCTCTTTAGTTTAAAATAGTTGCCTCGACAGTAGATATTTACTGTGCTGAAGGTACAGCACGGACACTCAGACTGGGCGACGATACTGGGAGAGACTGATTTGTAACCACCTCCCCCCTCTCTCTTTCCCCCTCCCAGAGGATTTATTTAATATCGATGAATTCCAGATCGAAGGCCTAGCAGCTGACAACAAAAGGCTTCAGGAAGAGATCGCGAGACTCGAAAAAGAGAAGGAAAGCGAGCCGGTTAGTGAATCGTGTCCGTGCTTCTCTACGTGAGGGAGCTGAGCTTCCTGTTACTGACCATTATTAAACTAAGACACTGGTGATACATTACAAGCAACGGGCAGTGATTTTCAGTGCTGTATGAGATTTTAATTAGGCCAGGTTATTACAGGCTCTATCACTACAGTACAAGGCATTCACTGTGGAGCTCTCAGTCGCTGTTGGCTTGATAACGCGCAGATATTTTCAGGTAATGAGGTCTTGCCTTGACTGAAATATTAATACAACACTCAAACCGCTTCTTTTTCCTGAACTTCAGCGTTTGCTTTTCTGGAAGTGTTGGTATGGGAACTTCTCAGGGGATGTGAGCACGGGATTCAGCAGTAACAATTTATTTCAGGGGAAAGGTTTTGTTCGAGAAGGTGGATTCTGCTTTTAACACATCGCGAGTTTACAAACAGTTTAGTGGCTGTGCAGCCGGCGCGTTGAGACTCCTGCGGGCTGTGCAGAATGTGCTGCTTGTCTTCCCGGCTGCCCTCGCCTTTAGTTTCCTCTGCCCTTTGTGTATTGTTATACTGCAGTTGTGAGTCACCTGTAGTACAAACCTGGTGAATGCAACGGCTAAGGCAAATCAAAGACAAAATGGTGAGATGCAAGACGTAAGGTACGAACCATCGTTTCCGCCTTTTTTGTTATGGAAGATGCTTAACCTTGCGTGTTCCCCACCCCCGCCCTAGGACCGCCGAGTGTCGCTGCGGAACGTGAAGTCGTCCCTCCAAGCGGATGTCCAGAAATACCAGGCGTACTTGGCGAACCTGGAATCTCACATAAGCATCCTGGATCAGAAGCTGGAGGGCGTCAATGAGGAAGTTGAGGCAGTGGGTAAGGCGGCCCCGGCCACCAGCGGCGTTGTGAAGGTAGAAATAGGTTTAGAATGATCGTGATTCTCGGCTTCAGGACACACTGAGATACCTGAGGGTAGGATGGTGCCACAGATACTTTCCACAATGGGTTGCTAATTAAGAGATGATTTTTTTGGCTGGTAGTTTGTACAGTAATGAAATACCGATAAAATACAGAGAGATTGGGTTTAGCTACACAGGCTGGTATTTTGCATCCATTTGACAAATGCTTTGTGAACTTAGAAATGGAAGTGGAAGCCATGAAGCAGGAGAACGCCCGGCTCCAGCACATCTTCGATAACCAAAAGTACTCGGTTGCGGACATCGAGAGAATAAATCACGAGAGGAATGAGTTGCAGCAAACCATTAACAAGCTGACTAAGGAAGTGGAAGCAGAAGAACACCAGCTGTGGAATGAAGAGCTAAAATACGCGAGGAATAAAGAGGCGGTATGTGAAACCCGCTGCGCTGAGGGGTGGCTGGCAACTCTCACTTAGACTTGGGGCTGGTGCGAACTTCCTTCCTAAATAACAGCAGCACAGATACATCTTAACAGGCTCAAGTGACCACAAAGGCTTCTTTATAATCTCCCTGACAAAACTCTCTTCTTCCCCCTTTTCTGTTTGGAGCTTAGGATGCCTGATCCCAGGTTTAGTTATTTCTGTTCCTTCCAAACGTGTCTTTCCTTCTGCATCAGCTAATCCTTGAGGCAGGACAAAATAAGGCAGGAGAGCAGGGCGACCACTGGTGAAACCGTTCAGTGTCTCCCACGGACACCAAGAGACCTGGCAGAGCAAACGCTGAAAGAATCACACACCAGCGTCAATCCAAACCATGCAAACTGCAGGACTGTCCCGACACACGGGCGAGACGTGGAGCTGTGTCTGTACAGAGCAACTCAGAAACGTGGTTAAAGTACCGTAGGGATACTTTGCAAAGCTTTTCACTTGTATCTCTTCTATGGTTTTTGCCCTTTTCTCCTCTGGACAGATTGAAATGCAACTGGCAGAGTATCACAAACTGGCTCGGAAGCTGAAATTAATTCCAGTGAGTGCTGAGAACTCCAAAGGTCACGACTTCACAATTCAGTTCAACCCGGAGGCAGGACCGAGTTGCCTCATCAAATACAGGGCTCAGATCAAGGTAAGCAGCGTCAGCACTGAATGTTTGTGGTACCACACACAAAGAACCATCTCTGGAAATGCTGGGGAGGTCTCTCCTGACCTCTCCGTGAAACTTTGCTGGAAGGGTGATACTTGTGTGATGTGTTCTAGTGTAGGAAGGAAATTCAGTATTGGAGCAGCCGAAATAAAAACGGGGGAGGGAAATGACGTGCCGGGGGTACGGCTCAGTTCAAAGGCAGCGACGGCCTTGGCCACGTCTTGTATGTGTCTTACAGGCTCCCCTCATGGAGATCATAAACCAGACTGAGGAGGACATTCGGAAAGCTACTCAGCAGAAGATGTCTTTGGAAGACACTCTGGAGCAGGTGAGGACTGGGATCCCGTAGCGTCACCTGCTGCTCTCGCCTCACCTTTGCAAGGGGGAAGAGGGATTGGGTGGGTTTGGGGTGGGTTTGATGGGGTTTTTTGGGGAGACGGGAAAGGAAAGCTGTGAGTAGATTGCTTTAATTATGATGGAAGCTGAAAGTTTTTGTGAGAATGTTGGTTAGATAGCATGTGTTCCCTGCACTGAAGGTTATGCAGCTTGTTGCATACATCTGACCACAAACACTGGAAAGATTTAGTCGTAGTGTTGCCTGTTCCCGCCTGTCGTGTGGCTCCCCATCCATCAGTGAGGAGCTGTCGCCAGGACATTGCTGTGCTTGAGCCACGTAGCCGAACCAAAGCAGCACGCAGGCTGCTGCGAAGACGCGTAATGCCACCCCAGCCTGGCCCACTTTAAACCTTTCCAGGCTCCCAGGTGCTGTTTGTGCTGGCAGGGGTTTATATGGTGGGGTTCTCGGTCCTGTTTCCACCCTAGGTGAACGTGATGGTAGCGGAGAAGCAAAGCACCGTGAAAATGCTGAAAGAAGAAGCTGAAAAGCTGGACGATCTTTACCATCAGAAGCTTAAGGTAGAACTTTTGAGCTGACAACAATTTATTATATTGGTATTTATACACAAGCTTTTGGGTTGCGGTTTTGTTTGTTTGGACAAATGCCCTTTGCTTCCCTTCCACCCGCGCTGCAGGACTCTCATTCTCAGCGCATCCGAGCGCCAGCGGGAGTCAGTTCTCCCTTTCTCCTAAGAGAACCTGGCCTCGTCCCTGGGCAGATCCCGTAAATCACGAGCTGCTGCAGGCAGTGCTAACAGCAGCGGTGATCATCTCCTGACCGCGGGGTGCCTCAAAGTGTGCGCTTGGAGGAGCTGACAGAGCCTGCCTGGCCTGTGCAGTTTGTGCGTAATAAACGCGCTTAGTGGTCAGTAAATGTGTCTACCCTGACACTTGGCTTTTGATGGGGCTCGTAAAACACTCAGTTGCAGCCGGATGGGCATCGAAAGACATAGCTGTAATTCCTCGTGTCGGTTTCAAAATGCTGTCCGCAAGGTTTCTGTATTGACAGTGGGTTTTGAGGGATATTTTGGTAATTTACCAGAATTTCAGGTGTTGTTGATGGAAAAGTTTAGTTTGGTCTTGTGTCAGCAGAGTCGTGTTCCCCCACAGACAGACGGGTACTTGCGTTTTGTGCTCATCTTTCAGACATCAAGGGGAACAGCAATTTTCTTACTCAAATGTGATTCTATTCTCGTAACCTATGAACAGTTGCTCATGATATTCCATGTCTAAGCTATTTAAAGCCAGTGAATGACACTTTGCGAGATGAACTTTGCAGGGAAAACAGCTGTAGCACAGACCTCGGAATGTGCTTCGAGAAATGAAGGGAAGATGAGGCTGGTGTGGGGCGGAAGGTGATACAGAAAATACCTGGAACTTTAGGTTTGGGAGATGTCCTCAGGTTTTTTTAGTCCTGAGTTTGGAGTTACTTCTGTGAATCCTGAGTTGAAATATCAGGATGTAATTGGGTAACATGAAGAAGAAGAAGAAAAATCCTACTTATTCCTGAGTTACGCAAATCTTTTTCCTCCTCTTTATGTTTACAGGAGGCAGAAGAGGAAGAGCAAAAATGCGCGAATGAACTGGAGTTGTTAGAGAAGCACAAAAAGCTGCTGGAGAGCGGTGTCAATGAAGGTCTCAGCGAAGCCACAAATGAGCTGCACGATCTTCAGCGACAGTAAGGCCCATAACGTCAGGCGGCCCGGGTAGTTTCTTTGGGGGTTTACGTGTTTCAAGGATAAAGACATTTTCTTGAGTCTCAAGGTAAAATCCTTTGGTGGGCAGGGATCCACCTCAGGGCGTTAATTTCACAAAGTCACAGCTGAAAGGTGTTTCTGTTTGCTGGAATATTTCCCTGCTGTATCAGAGCTCCCGTTATCCAGGAAATTCTTTCCATATAAGTGGTTGTAGGGAGGAAATTAGTGACCAATGACAGCCACATTTCACAGCCTAAAGTCCGGGAAGGCCGTTCAGACGGTTCCGACCCTGCGGTTCTTTGTTTCTCACCTGTTAGCACAACACGGCCCTTTAATATACAGACCTAACGCGGTTCAAGTTAATACCAATGGAAAAAGTTACGGCTGAGCACGACGATACATCCGACTTGGGGAAGGGGTTGTTTTATAATCAGGGGCGCCACTTTCTGAGTGCCTTCGCTTCACAGGTACCAAGTTGTGAAGCAAACAACGACGGAAGAGAGCAGGAAAGCCGGGGATAACCTGAGTCGTCTCTTGGAAGTGATGGCAACTCACGTAGCATCGATAGAGGTGAGCTGAGGTTTGGTATTCAGCCCTAAATCTTGCTAGAGGTGTTGGCGACCGCAGGGAAACCCCTGGCAATTAGAACTGCCTCTTTCCAGTAAAGCAGCCGTTATTTAGAGCCGCTGTGCTCAGGCTGCGGATCCTAGTTACATTTCTTGACAAAACGTTTGGGGTAAATAATTGGAATCGATCATTAAATTTCAGGGGTAACATCCTGGCAGGTTTAATCTGCTCCGGGTGGGAGTCTTTCAAAGAAGTGTTGAGCTGAAATCACTTCACCTGGGCAAGAAATGGCGTAGGGGAATGAAAAGCTTTAGGGGAACTGGTACGAGGCCGTGGTAGCTCTTGTACTAAACCGTCTGTAACTCTTTCCTAGAAATATATTGATGAACAGAACACGAAAATTGACAGAGACTATGAAGAATTCACGTCCGAAGATCTGCTCTCACCCTTGACCAGGATTCTCGACAGCTACAAAAAGAAGGCCGAAAGTCTGTAATTTCCGGAGAGGTGCCGATGAAGCGTTTGTGTTTCCGAAGCTCTGCTGTGGTGGCTCCTGCGAGGACGGGCACTGCCTGTTGTGAGCAAGGAAACAAACGGGGCTCGAGCTGAAGGAAAAGTTTATCAACTTCCTTTGGTTTATTGACCCAAACGCCCTGAAGAATTAAACGATATATTGGCATTTTTTTAAAGCAGGCTTTGCTTACACTTCCTCCTTGCACTGTATTACACACGACTGCCAACATCTGTGACACGACAGCTGTGCCACAGCTGCATTTCTTTTTTGTTTTGTGGGTACAACCCAATCCTTTGTGCTCTCCTAGGATCGTCAGTCAGCCTCGAGCACAGTCAGCCCGCTATGATAACAAACCAGAGCGGGCTTAGGCGGAACCGCGACTGACAGCGAGGATGGGGAGGGCACGGGCTGCTCAAAATCCTGCTGCTCCGAAACAAGGAGTGGCTTCTGTAAATGTGCAAGATTGCCGAGAGCAGTGGCCCCCTTCCTTCCAGGGTGCTTAGCACGTGTGGGGCGGTGCCCGTCCTTCCCCAAGCTGTGCTGTCAGTACTGGGACAGCGTCAATGTCCTCTGGTCTCCTGCTTGTTCTGTTGTCCATGAAGCTGCCCCGAGACCCCTCGCGTACCAGTGAGACTTCCTTTTTATCATTTAACAAACCCTCTGCCTAGGTTGGTAGTTAGTTACACAGTAGTCTTGTAAATAGCCTAGAGAAAGAGAGAGATTTGGTTTGAAGACAAAGTTCAGGTAGTTGTGGCGCGGTCGGGACTCTGCCGGCCGCTGCAGCTTTGGCTAACGCTGGTGCGTCGCGATGCTCTGAAATGAGTCTGCGTCTTGTCAGAGCTGTAGCACAGGCCTGATTTTATTTTCTCCCTGAGGAAAGCAGCACTAAACTCAGCATACAGGGAGCTCCGCCCCAAACCCCTGCCTTGAACAGGGGCTTCTTTGCTCAGTGCTGCGCAAGGGGCATCTTATCAACTCTGTATATACCTGTGTGTGTCCGCCAGAAATAAATAACTCGGCACTTACGCTTGGGGCAGTTTGGTGTTTCCTAATAAACGTGTTGAAGTACGTGAGTGTTTGTTTCTCAGAGTCCAGAGAGATTCATCCCCGATTCCAACGCACACCCACAGAGGCTGCGGGGTCTGTTCAAGGCTCCGAGCAGCCGAGAGCTCCCAGAGCTGCTGCGTCCCTCTGCCAAAGGACACAAGCTCTGGCTAAAGGGCCAAGCCTGGGGGAGATGTGATGAGATGAGGGATTTCAGTATCGGGAGTGCCCCAAACAGACTAAATCTTTTGGGTTTCGTGGCAGAAGCGCAGGGCAGGGAGCGATGCTTGCTCTCTCCAGACACTGAGGTGCAAAAGGCTCCTGGCACGATGGAACCGGGAACCACTGAGGCCTCTCTCTGCACAGATCTCCCTGTACAGGGCCGTTGAATCCTTGGTGGGTTGTTGGGAGCTTTTGATGGCGCCCATTCTATTCTGAGCACAGCGGCCTGGTGCTGCCCTCGCCCTCCCTGGGCGCGGGGCTGCTGGCGCGGGAGCTGATGTCTCAGGGAAGCACCAACATTGCGGTGGGGCCAGGCCGGGGCTGCTCAGAGCCCGGCCCGCTCGGTTCCAGCGAGCTGGGTGTGCCGGGGCTGCTCAGAGCCCGGCCCGCTCGGTTCCATCCCGGTTCCATCGCGCTGGGTGTGCCGGGGCGAGGCTCGAACAGGGCACGTGTAGGATCCGAGCGGGGGGCGGGGCCTGCGGGTGGCGGGAAATGGGCGCAGGCCACGCCCACTGTGCTTGACCACCCCATTGGTCGAGGCCACGCCCACTAGAAGAGCCTGGCCCCGCCCCTCCGGCGCGCGGGAGCCGCCGTGGCGCGAGCCCGGCCCCGGCCCCGTTCCCGTCCTCATTCCCGTTGCCATTGCCGGTCCCGGCCCC
>WEIS01027472.1:2202-21736 GCA_013389965.1 Todus mexicanus
ATTAAAACCACACCTCCTGCCCTCCCATGTGTTCACATGTGATGTCCTAGCATGCAGCTGTTCAGACCAGCTACCACAAACCAGACCCTCAAATTCTGACACACAAAAAGTAATTGCATACCAATTTCTGTTGATGTCCATGCCTTCAAGGTGAGACCCCACAGGAATCTTTCCCTTCCAACCTCCCCACAACCAAATGCTTTCTCAATGAAGTTCAAACGATGGCCCCATCAAGAGTCATCATTGATGTGAAGTTTTTGAGGAAGGATGAGAAATTTATTTTAGAATAATTTGAAAATACTTTTATCTGAGCACCTGCCCAACTCCTCGGTGTTTGTGAGTAGAATTGCTCTTGTGTTTCATACCACAATTCCCTGACTGTCTTGACTGCTGGGCCACATTTATCCCCCTTTTTATAGGTGTTTATGGCAGGATACGTGCCTTGCTTAGATGTGGATTGGCATAATATCCCTCACATGATACAGCAGTACAAACCTCATACAGTGAACTGGCTGTTATGTGACCTTTAGACACAATGTCATAAATCCAAGTGCTCCTCCTGCATCAGTGAGGGGGGAAAAAAAAAAAAAAAAAAGCAGTTGTCAAATGGATGCTAGAGACTGGCACTCCAGAGCCCAACCATCTTTTCAATGAAGGAGAAATATGGTTATAAAGTCAGCTTGAAACATTTTTAATCATGCAATCTTGTTCAAGACCTAAAAAAATACTCATGTTTTGTTCTGAGGAAAGACATTCCCATGAGGCTTGAAGACTTCAAAGGGTTTCCACCAGGAAGCACAGCTCCCTGGGAATGTAATTTGAGTGATCAGCTCTGTGAGGGCCACACTGTGGAATTCAGGATCTAATCTATGTCCATGTTTGTACATGCCTCTACGGCAACCATAAATCACATCTTCACCTCCAAGGTATCAAGTACAAATTCAGAGCCTCAATGCACTCACACTGTTATCTCGACCCCAGCACCCATCCTCAAGCTAAAAAAAGAGAGAATGTTGGACCAAAAATATGTTCTTCTCATGCTTGTACTTAACAGTCTTCCCACCCAGAGATCTTTCATCAGAGAGTATAATCATCTCCCCTAAAAAAGATGTCGTAGAATCCAAATCCATACAAACTTTGCTAAACCCCAGGATTAGAAGTGTGATTTGTGTGGAAGTGATAAATCTCAGAAGCATGCGAGGAACTAATAAGAACAACTTGAATCAGTCAGCTAAACACGTTCTGCTGGGCACTTGGCAAAAGGTTCTCTGCTCTAATGCATGGAGAGAAGTAGAATAGAGAATCAAATGGGGTGTATTACAGTCTCAGAAGCTGGAGCTGGTTATAAGTCTATTAGCATAACAAAAAGGAATGTACCAGGGTGGGAGAGCTGCCAAGGGGAGTGTTGGTAATTGCAGTCACAGGAAGAGCAAACAGAGCTCCTGCAGTGACTGGCGGCAAGCAAGCACAGTGAAAGTCAGCAAGGGCTTCCAAGGGCTTTGGGGAATATGGAAAATCCTTATCCTTTCTGGTTTGATCCTGTGCAGTTGTGCAGAAGGACAAAAGTGCTTGCTCAGCATTGACCAGAGGAAAGAATCCTACATTTCCAAGTGACTGTCTCTTTGGGCACAGAAAGAAGAGTAAAGCAGGTATCTGAATCTATGTCTAGGAACCACCAGTGAATCAGCACATCAATGGATCTGACTGTCAAAGAGCATTTTCCTATTCCAGTTGGTGCACAACAGAGCCATAAGGGCCAGTGTACTCCTCCTAGCCAGCAGCTATGTGGTCCTACCAACCCACATGCCCATTAGGAAGAACCTCTGAGCCAGGGGTTGAGCCAGGTAACCGCAAGATGGTGAGGAAAAAGACACTCCTCCATTTGCTGCAGCAGTAAATTTGATCAATTGATTAATCTAATAGCGAGCAAACACAGTGAAAAATTGCTCAACTGGACAGGGGACACATATTGTGTAAACAGAACCAGAAAGAAAGCTGAAGAGCAGGAGAGTAGGGGAAAAGCGATCACTCACAGGCAGATGCCCACCCTTCTGAGACATTGTCTGGGGCTGACCAGTAGCTACCTACCGTGAATTGTTTCATTTATTTCAGGACAAAGAAAATGCTTTGTCGAACCAAATATGGTTTGGTTCAAAATGGGAAAAGCTACTCCTGAAAGCCTATTTTCCTTTTTTTAATAAAGAAAAAAAACCACACTTCCAAAAATCCTCTCTCCCTACTCAGGATTAACTGTTTGGACGGAAGTATTTGCCAAATATGACCTGAATTTATGAAGTGTGTTTTCCTACCTATAGATGAATACTTTTGAAGAGTTTATGACTGAAGAGCAGAAATAATGGCACACTTTAACTTGTGCAAGATCTGGATACAGCCATCTTCCACAGTAGTGCAAGTCCAGGGCCCTGTCCCTCCTGCATGACCAGGCAGTCATTTTAAGCTCTCAGCAGCTAAGGAAGCCAGAAGTGCTCTGCAGCTCTTCTGTGCAGATTTGCACCCTGTTCATGGCCCTCACTTCCCATGGGCACCCCCTGGAGGCACATCACCCACAGCGTGCACGTGGAATGTAATGTCTGAGCAGAAGCCAAACTATATAGCCTCAGGCTACATAATATGCTTGTGAATAGTAGCACACATTTTTCTGGGCATTTGTAGCAGGAATAGGAGAAAAACAAGAGAGAAGGCAGCAAGACAGCACCTGACCTGGTTGAAAGACATGGGAGAAATTTAGAGGTCAAGATTGGTTGAAAAGTTGTGATCAAAAAGAATGTTTCCTGCTGTTTGCTTCCACCCAAGCTGAGAGAGTCAGAATTGTGGTAAACAACAATTGTTCAATGACACCTGACTCCATTGCCTGTTTTGTCCAAGAGCAAACCACATATGTGGAGAGCCTTTGGGCATCCATCTGGATCATACTGGAATAACAGCACATTGGAAATGGATATCTCGTGGTGTTATTTATTGGGCTAAGCATGCCAGGTAGTGCAAAGAGGCTAACACACTCAGATCAGTTCCGTTGTTATTGTAGCTTTTACCACTCAAACAACTCCCTGTGTACCACTTCAAAACTTACCTGGCCCTTCAACATGACCTTCAAGCAAGCAAGCCAAGGTTTTTAACAATATCTATTTTTCTCTGTTTCACAGATCAGTGCTCATTACAAACTGCTAGTGTTTTCCCAAAAGATTTATTGTGAAAGGAAGCATAGAAAACATTTGTGCAAAACTAACAACAAGCACATTGCTTCTGTTTATGAGAGAGTCTCCAAGTGATGTAAATGCAAAAAAATCTCCCTGCTTCAAAACACACATTTTTTCTATGCAGGATTATGGTCTCATAATTCCTTGCCTTTCAATGGCGCTTACACAGAAAATGGCATTTTCACTCACAGAACAAGCAAGAGCATGAGGCAAACTGCACTGATTCCAAAGAGTACTTTGCCAGTGCAAACTTGTGAACTGTTAGCAGCCAAATACTCTTAAGATTTGCTCAAGCCAGAGAACTACCTAGCAGTTCAGGTCATATTTCTTCTCCTGTTCCTCGTTAAACCATGAGCTTCCACAGGGCCAAGTTGCTTGCGTGTTTATTTTCTTTAATACAGCAAGCCTTCAGCTGGCAATAACTGTTTTGGTTGTCTGGCTGTGAACTTCACATTTCAGCTGCCTCTGTGTTGCCTACAGTTATTACTAGTCAACGTCAGTCAAAGCCCCAAACTGTGTTTCTCACACCTCTTAGAGCAGGACTATTATTATGCAGACCTCTACCAGTACGAACAATGCAGCAATAATAGTGAAAAAAAGAAAGGACTACTGCTATAAATACTTTTTTTATTGCTGGCATAGATGATTTACTGCTCACTTAGTTAATCCCTATAAAATAGCACAGTTGAACGCCTTTAAGTTGCACGCATACAGATGACTAATTAAATACACAATTAAATGGCTTGACCTGGCACAATTCTGACCATTAAAATCATTAAAGAAACAGAGCTTTCCATCCCCTCAAGGCAAAGTTTTCCAGTGAATAATTATGGTGTTAGAGTGGTTTGGGGCAGTTTAGAACGAACAGGGTACTCAAAAGCCAGAGTGTCTGCCTACACTTGGAACTGGCTGCCTGACCGCATCTCTAGGCCCATGGTGTCATCTCCTTGCTCTGTGCCCAAGAGACCTGACTAGCAGGACACAGGGAACCCTGAGACTGGGGCAGAAGTTAAAGTTAAGCCAGATGAACTAATTTATGTTTTGACAAAGCTTCAGCTGAAATCAAGCCCTTTGATATAATATCCAGGCACAACTGCAGTAGGGAATCAGCCAACACCACAAATCCACATCTCTCTGTTCCCGACTCCTGGCACTTGGTGGTCCCAGAAGGAGCACAAAACCATGCCAAGGGCATGATGTGACTGAGGCTGGGGAATCACAGCTGGCCATGCAGGACCCCCTCCCAGCACCTAACATCACATTTGCAGGCTAAGCTATGGACCTTCCTGAGTTGAAACCTCAATCTGCCTTGGACTATTTGAATAACTACGCTTTGGTGACAAGAGAGAGAGTTTTATTAAAACAGGAGCATCCTTGAAAGGATATCAGCCTATGCTTTCATTAGGAAGTTTTATCTGCAGTTTCTATCCTGAAAGGTCTGCTCATGCTTATGTTCGCTGCTGCTGTGTTTATGTGCGCAAGTTTGGAGTAGGTACCTTGTTGTCACTAAGTGCAGTTTAGCCTGAGAAATGATTGTACTTCTGCTTACTTGGACCTAATACTTCAACAGAAGTATTATTTCAACAGAAGCAATTAAAAAGCTTTAAAAAACTTTGTTTAGCTTATTGTTCTGCTTGACTTTCTGGAGTAGTTTTTAAACAGGCTGGTTTTTTTGTCGGTTAAGAACATTTCTCTTTGAGAAAAAAACAGCATTAATTAAAAAGGTTCTTGTGTCATACAGCCCGTAAAACTGAGCTACCATAAAATTTGTGGCTTTTTTTCAGAGGACAGTGAGGTGAAGCTCTCTCATTTTCACCCACTAATTGCCAGGGGAAAATAAGTATGAAAGACGTAAAAATATTACTGAACTTATAAAAGAGATAGCAAACTATGCCGTGTCTGCAAGTGTGATAATGGCATTAATAGAGCCGAAGCCAAATATCTCTAACAAAGCTATTGTAGCTGTAGCCAATATAAAGTATGGGCACCTAGGGGGAAACAAAGGCAAATGGAAGTCTGATTTATGTTTACTAAACTCAGCATGAAGCGTTGTTTTGATTTCATGTGAATTGCACTCTTCTTGCAAACAATTGCACCAATAAATGAGGCATTGGCTGGAGGTTTGACTGACAGCAGCTTGCTGAGTTTCTTTGTCAGCGGAAGACATAGGAAAATACGAATATGCGTTTAGTTGCACACATTTGTATTTATTCACCTGCTCGCAAAGCTCAGGTAGTGAAGCTGTGGGTGGATACATCAGCCGCCACCACCCATCCTATGTCTCAGCTGCTGATGAGGACACACGGTGTGGACAAAGAATGGGACAACCCTCCACTGCCAGCTCTCCACAGCCATTTTGTCTCAGAGCCTGTCATTTTTTCCCGCCACCCATCAAGCTCCTGTAGCTACTACAGTGTTGAGACCACCGTGCACATTGTGTAGATGAGGAAGAAGCACCGTGGTAGCGGGCATTACTGACTCCCTATGTTCCCAGTCGTCTGGTGTTGAGGAGGACTCTGGAATGGTTGAATGCCATGCTCATAAATCCATCAATTTAAAAAACAACAATCCGAAACAACAACAACAAAACCAACAAAAAACAAATGGAGGTCTACAAAAAGCAGATTGTCCCGCCAGGCCACAGGTGTCTGGCTTCCACACCCCACTCCTAGAAGTGGTTCCCCAGCTGTTTCCCTCCTGCCCCTGCCTCCCCCATCACTCTCCTCATGCCTGCACGCCTCCTCCTCATCCCCTAAATGTAATGTATACTATACACTGGCAGGAACAAGCTCACAAGTGGTCCCCACTCCACATCCTGTGTGTGACCACTCACCACCAGACACTCAGGGCTTCTGGCACCATAAAGAGACCCCACCAATGTTCAAGAGTTTTGTGGATCTTGCCATGCACTGGGGAGGACCAGTGCCTCTGGGGAAGACTGGTGGAATCTGCCAATCTCCATAGAGTTGACCCTGTGTAGACCTGGCCATGTAGAATTGTCCTAGGCCCTACCAATGAGAGGGCCATATGGGCAAGGTACACAAGGAGCCTCTCTGAGATGTTTAGTAGTGACCTGTCAGATGAGGACAACCCAGAACAGTGTTTTCTGGGTGAACAGGCAGAGCAATAGCAGCTGCAGCTGCAGCTGCAGTCACCTGAGGCTGAAAGCACTGTGTCTATTACAGAATATGTGCAGCATTTTGAGTTACATCCTGAAGAGAGCTGACATCCAGTATAAAGTACGTGAAGTCTTTACGCTTTTATGGATCTGCCTTTTTTACAAGGATCCACTTATTCCTTTCAACAGCAAACTCTGTCCTTGATGTTCTGGGTACTGCACAGCTGGAACATTTATTCCTGCCAGCCTTACAACTGCTCTGACAGCTCCTGAGACTTTTTTCCAGATGTGCTTAGTCTTTTCTCAGAAACATAATAAGAGGTATCTCAGAGAAAATATTTACCTCTTAAACAGCCAGAGCTAATGTAACAGAAAAGCTGAGAATGAGGAGGAAAAAAAGAGTTCACAAACCTCATGAGTCCATGGACTCACCTGGAGGTAGTGCGTTGGAGCTGACATTGATGTATTTCCATCTCAATGCCCCATCCTCAGTTTATGAGCAGGAATCAAGAACCTCATGAGATGCTTTCCCTGGGCTCAAGAAGGCCCTGGAGCAAAGTTGGATAAGACCCCAGCATCTGCAGGTAGAAACCATCTCTTACAGCTTCCCAAAGAATGTAGTGATAATACTGATTAGCCAGAGAACAGGAGCAATACCTCACTAACTAAATGGCCAGTCGCAGCTATATATCGTGTCACGATGGCATGTACAAAGACCAGAGGCATTTGCGTACAAACACTTGCTCAGTAATCATCCGATCTTTCATAAGAATGGTTGAAAATATGTAAATAAATGAATCATATTCATGGGGATGTTCATAAGACATTGATGAAGAGCTGTCAGTAAATGTTTGCAGGAACATTTGCACCAAAAGTGGCCTTCTATTTATCATCTGAATTGTAAAATAATTGAATATTTATGAGTATTAGCTGATAATTCATGAATGTAAACAGACTATATGTGATGTTCATAATCTTATCAGGAAGCTGACACAGTGCTGCAGTGCTGAAAGGAAAAGAAACGAATACCAAATATTCATACTTCCTTTCTTTCGACGCCCTTCCTTGGTTGTGTCCTTTGGCATGTATGGCTCATAGAAGGCAAAACACAGACAGCCCCACAAAAACATGACTTCATTGGGGATAATTTGCAAACAGAAATTAGACTGCATTTTTTAAATAAGTTGTGTCTAGTTCAACTGTAAATAGTTGCCTGACTCTAATAATAACTGACCAACAGAGATCAAATAGCAAGTATCATATTCAGTCATGAATCCAATCTAAAAATAATACTTTTAAAACCTTTGGGGAGTAAACTCCAATATATTAAAAGGAATCACGTTTGCCTCCTGGACAATCTGGGAGCAGAAAATGAAACAGAATCAGCTGAATAAACTATTCACTGTGAATTGTCCCCTTGACTCTAACTTTGACAAGATGTTTCCTAGGGAAGACCCATTTTGAAATAAATAATACAAAGCTACATATCAGAAAAAGAGGAATCTGCGTTGTCTTCTTTTAACAAGGAAGAGCCCTAAATTTCAAGGAATGAGAGGGAGAAAGCATTACTGAAAAAAGCCCATAGTGTTTTGTTTCATTGCATCTTTTCTTCACGTCTTGATTTCTCCCTTTTTCCTTCTCACTCACTCACAGCGAGACCCCCATAACCCTGGTTCCAGATATGGGGTAGTTACAAGTCATAATTTCTTTTTTTTTTTTTCCTGTTTGTATAATTTTGGTGATTGCCCTCTCTGGCAATTGCTTTGGGCTTTGGTCCAGAGTATTTATATCCCCCAACTTTTGTCCTACCAGTTAAATTTTAGTTGTGTCTCACAGGCAGAATCATGAAGAGCAAGAAATGCCACACTTTGTTGCAGTACATTTTAAAATTGTTACTATAGAATTTTAATTCCATTTCAAAACTCAGAATTTAAATGTGCATCAGATTGAATATGAATTGTAAAATAGAATGCGGAAAAGAGCTGACACAGAGTTGTGCCTTATTAACAAGTCTTATGGCTACATCTGTTTTTATGCTACTCACAAGGCTCTGAGGGTCCATGTGAGAAAGGTTGCAACAGAGGGAGAACCATGAGAGCAAGCAGGGAGCTAGGGGTATGGCATGTGGTGGACTCGTCGCCAGGGCAAAAGGCATCTCACGCACCTGCTTCAAGGCTGCGGCATGCCGCAAGCTAGCATTGACACGGTCTGGCTTGCGGCATACCGCAGTGCAAGGGAAGGCATGCGAGACACCATGTCCTCGGCTATGCGCATGCCACCAGCTGGGGCCCCAAGCCTCCTCACTTTTCCAAACCCCGCCAGCTGCTGACAAGCAGCAAGGTCAGATGGAAAGTTCAAGGGAGACATTTTGTGACCTTTCACCTACTTGTCAGCTGTAACTTTAGGAAACGGAAGGAGGATGACTGTTAATTTGGACCATAAAATAATATTCCACATTATTAATATGAGATATGCTACTGAGTATGCTATTTCAGTTTAGTGGGTGCAGCTACTTCAGCCTTCACTGGGTGAACAATTTTGGTGAACAACCCTACAAAAGTCACATTAACTACGTAGGAATTGCTGCAGCTGGTCATGAGGTGAAGCAGTCCAGTGTACTCAGACCCCTGGCACACACATGCTTGGAGAAGATGTGGAAATTATGTGAAAAGACCACTTGTTCATAATGATGTGGCCAACTGTGGGAAGAAGGTAGTAGCAGAACCATGCTTCAGATTGAACTTCTGGTGCCACTCCCACAAGAGCACCAGCTCACCTGACTCCCTCTCCTTAAAGAACAAGAGGCAATTCATTTTCTGCAATGCTTACTTGTAGGGCAAAAGGGATGTAGGAGCTTCCTACAATGATAGACTCTTATAAATGTCAGGCATTTCCTGATCTACTCCTGAGCAAGGAGAAGTCTGAGTTCAGCCTTTTGAAGTGTCTAGTTCCTGCCTGGTGTCTAACAGCCAGGTACTGCATCCTCTGCTGGAGAGGCAGCCGAACCAGGCCTCAGAAGTGTCTCAGCACTCATCTGACTTCACCTCATCCTCTACCTGGCTAACTTTATTTTCTTGGTGTGTATCATTGCTCAGGAGACCTAGAACTGAAGGAGTTTAAAAAAATCAAACAACACTCAAGCCATTCTGTATGAAGAATGAGTTCTGTGAGTGATGGGGAGGTAGATACTGTGTGGTTGCTCACACTTCATCTGAGGGAAGGAAAGGCTCACTCTATACACTAGTGACTGAGAGAGTGGGAGTCTACCACATCTGAACTGAAGATCTCAGTATGTGACAGGTCTTTAGTAACTGTTTTCTTTTTTTACTGCAGTATCAAGCTCAACTGAGCTGGCCCAGACATTGGAAGCCCAACATTTTTTTCAGTTAATTCTTGTATTCAATACATTCTTGTTTCCACCTCTGCAGTACCAGGACTCCTCTTGCACCTGGAAAGACACACCATCTAGTTACCTAGAGAAGAAGAGCAGCCTGGGTTTGGTTCCCTGCTTGTGACTGTGTCATGAGAAGCTGGGGGAGGCAAAGGACAAACTTAGCTCCTCTTACAACTGTGATCATTCTACCCCCAATTTCAGAGCTACGGCTTTTCCCACATACTGGCAACAGTAGGATCTTGCAGAGAGCTCTCTATGCTGTTTGGTTGCTAGAGCTCTTTTTTCTGGTGTTTCAGCTAAATCCTCACCCAAGACAAGTCTTCAGATCCTTCCTCTGAATAACACAGCTAAATGCAGAGCCATTTTTAATGCAGTGAGAGTGATGACGGCTGTAATGTGGGAGGAAGCAGTTATATATGTTGATTCTCCTAAAACAGACCAAAAGGACAGGCTGTTCAAGCTAGTGCTCCTCTGATCTATAAAGAGAGCAACTATACCCAAAGCTCCTTCAGCACTGACAGGAGTATTTGCAACACTCCATCTTCTTACTTTGAATTATCTGAGGAGGTACCAGATGAGTGCTCAGAGTTGCTGCTCTGCTTCACCCCTGGCAGCACTGCTGGGTCCCTCCAGTGTACAGTCTGTCTACCAATGTGAACATACTGGTATATACAGGAAATCCAAGTCCTCACCCTTGTTGCATGCAACCAGCCCCCAAACAAAATTCAAAGGACTCCAGAGGGCAAGAAGCAGGGTCAACAGGATCCTGCCCATTGGAATGTTCTGCCACTTGGCATGTGAGAAGTTGGTTGCATGCACTGCTCCAGCTTAATTTGATGCCTTTGCTGTCTTTTCCAACTCGCTCTGACTGCCACAGGCTGGATCTGGACCTGGATACCACTGCTGACACCCCTGCCATCCCTGTGGCTCCTGACTTCCCCTTGCAATTCCTGTGGCTCCCCCCAACCCCGGCCATGACAGCAGCAGGACCAGCACCATTTGACAGCTGATGCCACCTACACCTTCTTTGAGCAAAGACAAGAATCCTATGTTTCTCTCCCTTCCTTTCCACAATAGCATACATTTTTCATTAAATCTCATTATTATTTTTAAATGACTGCTGACTTACCTGTGAGCCCATTGCCTCTATACAGACATTGTCTTTCTTCACTGTTTCACAGTCATATTTCTCTGGATCACAGAGTAGATCATCTAGAACATCACAGATCATCTTGTTTCAACCCATTTCCAAAGGTAGGGACAACTCCCACTAGATCAGATTACTGAAAGCCCCATACAACCTGGGCTTGAACATTCCCAGGGAGGGGGCATCCACAATTTCTCTGGACAAAATTCCTAACCCAAAAGCAATAATTCAATGTTACCACTTGAAACACAGCAAAACATGGTGGCTCTGCTGTTTACAGCATATGCCAAGAAAGGGAAAGAGAAGAAAGAAGGCAGAGGAATTCTACTTAGAAAGCTAAGGAAATACTGCTACAACCTCAGTCTTTTATATGTACCCCATCTCCCTGGAACAGGCAATATCATTGGTCACACTGGTACTAACAGCCCAGATAACCCGTATCTGGTTCCCTACAGAGGGATGCTCTGGGCATCCCACAGTCACCCTGTAGGACCAAAGGTCTCTCTACAACACCCCCATCCTCATGCTCTGTCTAGAAACAAAAGTGTTGAAAATACAGTAGCCCCAAGATCAATGTTGCAACTGCTGGGCGGATTCCTGGAGTTCCAGGCAACATGTTTATGCTCCTGAGGTCAGTTGCAAAGAAAAGTAGATGGAGTGCTTTTGTCCTCATTGATGTGGGATCTCCTGGATTGATAAAGTGACATTACATGTGAAAATTGGTGTCCTCTCACTATTCCCATCCCTCCACAGGTTAAATTATCATGTAGGTCATGTTCTGTCCCAGGGAAAAGCTGAGACAAAGATTCTTGTCAAGACTTGACAAGCGTCCTTCTCTGGAGACTTTCAAAACTTTCCTAGATGAGATCCTGTGCAACCTGCTCTAGGCAAACCTGCTTTGGCAGGAGGGTTGGACTAGATGATCTCCAGAGGGCACTTCCAACCTCCACCATTCTGTGATTCTGTGATTCTGTGATTCTGTGCTTCTGTGATCAAATTGGTCTTAAAAATAAATAAAACAAAGATGAGACTGAAATGACAAAATAACATCCTTAAACTCTTCATCTCCTTCCTCTCTTCATCTCCCGTATATTACTCCTCTATTAGGTTTTCCAATAAAATCAGATATTTTTTTGTCCTCTGCATCCCAGATCTCCAGACACAATGCTCTGCACTTCTGATGATCTCATGGCAGTCTCCAGAGTAAATGATAATTGCCATCGAATTCACCAATTTTTGCTAGAATCATGTCTGTGTCATTCAGCATCTGAAAAATCAAATCATGCCTTTGAAGCAGCATAAGGACCTCAGAGATGCCCCTCATTCTTCTTTGTCTTCCAGAGATGCAGCTGCATCATCAAAAGGGCAGGGCCCTCTTTCTCTCTCCACCCCCATTTATAGCATCCCATAACTTCCAGTCCTGCCTAGCCACAAGCAGGGAATGCAAAGCTCTTCTTAATATTTAAATGATACAGAATAAACTCTGGGACCTGCTACCTTTGAACTTTATAGGAATGCTAGTATGAATCCAGGAGGCTTCATACCAGGATGTATGAATCCAGGCTAAATGTGCCTGTCCCTCCTGTCAGTACGTGAGAAAAAGTAAAGAAGTTTACAGATAAGCCCTGCTCAACATATCTCTGCTTCCAAATGCTTTATTTTCTGAGACAAGAGAGCAAACTGTTGATACACTTTAAACTACTTCAATTTAGTTACCAGTTTCACTAATTACTAAAATAGATTTTCTCTGCCTCAAGACGTGCATTATTCAATCAATGTCAGATGAGGCTGTCAGAGAAACTTTTCCGAGTCAGCAGCACATTAATTATACCTTTTCAGACTGCAACAATCTGAACTGAATTTTTTATCAAAATTGAATTTTTTTTCAAAACTGAAATTTGTGAGATCTTTTTTCTGCTTATTTACCAGAATAGCAGAAATCATGGGTCAAATCTGTTGTGTCTCTATCTTATATCTCTTCAACCACAGGCAATAAAGGACAGAATAAAGGAAGAAATACTATCACAGGGAAATGACTGGGAAGCTACACTGGGAAACAAGCCAACTCTCTATGTATGTCACAGTTTAAATAGGAGTACTGGATGAACCAGTCTTTTTGGTTCATTGGTCAAGACAAGAAATTACATTATATTTTGTTCCACTGAAATTAACATTTATATAAATTATTTCTCCTGGAAAAGTCATGACACTGATGTTGAGCATGTTGACATTTTTGTAGTTTACTTGGACTTTTACAAGTCAATAGCAAGTGGAAATCAGTGTTTCTGTCCAACGGGCCGAAGTTGGTGATGCTCCAGCCTCAGCTCTGGCTGATTCTGCCTTGCAACAGCATGTAGGCCCTTCCCCATTTCCCCACAGAAGGCACACACTCTTGTCCCCATGCTTTTACTCAATAAACA
Source organism: Todus mexicanus (assembly GCA_013389965.1). Classification (NCBI taxonomy): domain Eukaryota; kingdom Metazoa; phylum Chordata; class Aves; order Coraciiformes; family Todidae; genus Todus; species Todus mexicanus. The sequence goes on from WEIS01027472.1 coordinate 15,500, forward strand.
TAGCTAGTTTTCATTTGATTTTCCAGGTAAACATGGTTTTTGTATCACCTCAAGCATACTCCTTTTCTACACTGGGAAAGGTTTTTATGCTATATGCTAATGACATGGGAGGGAGTTGAGCTGAGCAAGGAGAGGCAACTTTATATTCAAGATCATGAAGCAGAAGAAAATGGGAACTGAACATTGGAAAAAATATTCAGTGAATACTATGGCAAGCCTGGTTCATTAGGTCAAATAAGCATGGGTTGCAACCACGGGTTGCAACACACTGCACAGCACAGAGAATAATTAAGCATTAGCAGGATAGGATACAGTATGTAGATGTTTGACATTTCACATATCTGTGATGCTATGAAACCATTTTCTGGAACAGTTTAATAAACCAGCATTAATATTGCACTTTCCTATGAAAATGAAAGAGTATTTTTCTTGCTAAAGTTGTCTGCAAGAGAAATGTTCCCTCTGAACAAATCACAGGAGATAGCAAAAGTAGAAACTTTAGCCAAAACATTGTCAAAGCATAAAAGTTAAATAACTTCTTTACGGTTTTTTGCCATGTGTCAAAGATGTGTGATACCGTTCCTCAAAACAGCTTGCCTGTACACTTTGTAGCATATGTTGGAATTTCCCTTTTCCTCCTCCACACTCATTTCACCTCTAAATTCAAACATTGATGAGCACAGCCTGTACAAGACTGTGATATTATAGTAATGCTTTGGATAATTCTATTGTGTATCAAATAATACATATGTTCAAAAAGATAGTTAAATTACTGTGACAGATTTGCAAATTAGCTTGTGATGTATGTTGCCCTCTTCAGGTTATAACATTTGTGGGGTTTTTAAGACAAATATTTTCCCAATAGGTGCAACAGGGTAAAGTAATGCTGTTGGCGGTGTCACTCATTCATTTAATTACTTCAAGGAACCCTTTAAAAATCCTTCATCCTGTCACTCAGACTTCGGTTTCTTCAATTCCTTTGGGAACTGAAGCTGCAAACCACATGCCTGCCAGGAACAAGAACATCTCTGACTATAAGCATTTAGCAGATCCTCTGTCTTACAGCTTTTCACTGTAATATTATGGGGTTTTATAACCCTTTCTATATTATTAGGGAATCCTAAATTTCTCAGAAACTAGAACAAGTAATACAGTGATAGACAGGTTGTATTGTACACTATTGACTCTGAAATATCTGTCTCCCTCTTTCTTTGCCTGAGGTTTTACCCTATTCATTCTTATAGTCATGAACTTTTGGAGTTTCCTTTGTCCAGACACTTTTATCCAACTGCTACCCAATAAATTTCTCCAGGGTCATCTGCCATTAGCAGTCCCTGTCTCTTCCCTTTAGCTGGTGGCTTGCATAGCCATTGCTGAATTTTTAATTATGCAAGTATTATTGAAGTAGTCTCAAGATATAGTTGCTTTGACAGTCCTGTCTATATCTATAAATGACTATCAGGTTTTGAAAGACATAGTTCATATGTATGCTTCCTTAAATGTCACTTCCATATGCACTTTGGCTGTCCAGGTACAAGAAATTTTTTTTGTTCTTTCTTTTCTTCCTTGTAAACATCACTCCTTCTTTTGATGAAGTCATTCTTGCTCACCACTGGTGTAGCAGCAGACCTAAGCACACTGCTCTGCTCCCAGCTCCAGTCCTGTCCCGCCACAGGGAAAGCCACCAAGCCCCCAGCAGCACTGTTAGCCCAACCAGAAGGAGCAAGCTTCTGGGATGCAGCTACTGATACCAAACACCAAACTCAGGTTGCTATCCTAGCCCATCCTTCACACCATTTTTTTTTTTTTTTTCAAGAGGTAAGGGCTAAATAGCCAATGTATTCCCTGAGTCTTACACTGTCTGCTCGGAGGATTTGTAGTAAAGCTACCATCTATTGCCAATATTGATTGACTGTTTTGATACTGATACCCACTTAAGATTGGCTGCTGCATTCATGTAAGCTGCCACAAGGCACCAGGAAGAAATGTCAGTCTTCATCAACCTGGGCTGATTGGTAACCAGTAAACCAAATGAAGAAAATTGCATGTCCTTACTACTCAGCCCTTGTGCTGTCTGGGTCTCAAAAGAGCTTTTAAACTTACAGAGTGTTTAAAAATACTGTTCCACCTAGGTGTTTGACTAGGCAGGGGGACTAGTACCGATTCACTTAGGCACTTCTTTGAAAAAATCCCATGCAACTTGAAATAGAAATTGAGAAGGAGGAAAGGGGAAAAGCTGTTCAGAGTCAGAGCCCCGGGGCTTGCAGTCCTGCCACGTGCTTTGCTGTTCTGAGGCCAGCAGTCACATCTGAAGTCTTTCCTGTATTTTGCACTGAAACAAACCCCGTAGCTACAATTTGGTGTACCATTTCTCCACATTCTTGAAAGTAGCTGTTAAAATGTAAAATATTACCCGAATTATGCTTACTGTGAAAAAAAAAAAAAAATCCCTTGCATGAATCCAGAGGAGAAAAGTCCTTTTGTTTAGCTAGACATGTGGCCAGCTTTAGTCAATAGCCGTTGTTTTCATAAAATGGTGCCTAGGTCTATATGCCTGATAAACAGAGATAATTTCAGCTTCCTTTCAAAGCTAGCTGATATGTACAGGAGAGTGTTGGGTAACCAATGAACACCAGATCACAAGACAAATGTCCTGAAGAGGCAAATGAAAGAACTCAAGAACCAACCTTGAGTTCCTTCATTAAATGGAAGGCACATACAGATTAGAAGTGAGTTTACAGTGTCTCTGAAGGCTTACTGCCTAGCATGGATGGTTTCACGGATCCACTGTTATTATTGTTCACCTTTTGAAAGAAAAAAATATTTTTAGCTGTGTTGTTGGAGTGAGGTTTCCAAAAGCATTCAGTCTTTTCACTCAGCATCCCACTGGCTTTGAATTCATTGCTGTGAGACAAGGAAGGTAAAGACATTGTGGGGTTTTTTTTAATTCCCAAACCCTACAAATCTGATTGACCATCAATAGGTATTGAACAATAGCTGATCCATTTTTGTTAAAAAGGCAGTACTGGGAAACTTCTCACAACTTCTGATGAGAAGTCTTCCATCTCCCTGCAGAATTTGAAGGGAAACTTATTTCAAGCTGCCGTTGGTGATATATTTTTAACAGAGTATGTTCCTTAATACAAATAGTCATGCTCACAAAGGCTGTTTGCACTATGCGTACCAGATTTCCAGATGTTTCTGCTTAGTCAAAATAAGGGCCAGTGAGGAGATCAGGTAGATTTAGCACTGCAGCTAAAGCTATTGCAAGACACTTTGCAGTTTATCTGGATCACATTATTTCACGCTTTATTCAGAATACTTCCCTTCACTCCAAGTACAATCTTAGTAGGAAAATAAACAGCAGGTCTGTTGCTGTGTAGATGTGAAACTGGGATGTGCATTGAATTAAGTTACGTGAGTCTGGAAATGTTTCACTCTAAATCTCAATAAGATACTTGCTGTACATGTGTCTTATTTTCCTTGCTGGTTCATTCACTTACAGTTTTGTACATTTAAACTACGATTTGCAAGGTTTTGGAAGCCATCCCTAAACAATACATCATATATTCCTGAAGATATTTTGTCCTGTCCTCTTCAGTGTTAGCAGCCACCTAAACATCAAAGGTTTGCATTTGGCACAAGCAACTGTGCAATCAAATGAGTTACTTAGACGTTCTCCATAATATCACACAGCAGTATTAAAACTCTTGTTGGATACAAAGTTAGTGAAAAGTTTATCAGTAAATATTATTATACAGAAGAGTATTGTCATAGCACTTAACTGGGAATGCAAACACGACTTATGTGAAAGCTTTGAAAGTAGCTGATGTGGTCCCACATTTACATAGCTGTGATCTATTAAAACCTTCTCCGAGCAAAAAGCAAAACAAAGCTGATAGCACTATTGTCTTAAAAGAGCATTTCGTATTATTGTCATTATTTTGTTATTATTCTTATCATCACAGTTCATAATGAATGTGAGTCTTAAGTTCCCTGTAACATACACAGTGATAGTGCTTTCATGGCTTTCCCTGGCAATGACAATTATTTGAGCTCATAAATTTTACAGCATACCTGTAGGAAGATCATAGTTTGGACCCCTGCTGCCTTTGTAAGAATGAATCTTTCCTAGCTTGGAGGCTTTATTATATGCTTCATAGGGGGAAAAAAAAGTGTTAAAAGTGCATTTCCTACTAGCATTAACAGATAATCTGTGTATCCTACTGTATATAGAGAACTTCAGGAACCTGCTCTTCTCTTTAAGCTGCATTAAATTCAGACTCCTGCGAGGCTCTGTACAGCTCCCTTATTCCTTTCTTCTCTGCCAAACATTTTTTTTTCAAATTTCCTACTGCACTTTTTAACCTACGTGACTTTTGGCTGTAACATTAGAGAACATTTCTGGCTACCCTAGAATTTTATCATACCGCATCTTTTACTGAACCAAGAGGAGCCTGGAGCACTGAGGATGCTCCTTTCTCTCAAATCTGTTTAGATCAAATAGACACAGGTGTTTTCTTGCACTTGCCAGTTCAATTTCTCTGTTTCTGTTATTACTGACTGCACTAAGCACGGCCAGACAGAAGGCTCTGTCTAGTCTTAGGAAGATGCCTTACATTGTCATTGTTAGATGACAGAAACTGAAGTTTTGGAAAAATCCACCTGAGCATCTTTTCTATTTGCTTCTCACCCTTTTCTACAGCATTAGATAAAACTCTGCAATAGGAGAAATAACTCCTTTTGATGACACAGAAAGAATTCTGCTCTTCACTAGTGCATTTATGGGAAAAGCATCCAAGCTCTCCAGCAGTATTTCTAATGACGTGTGCAACTGAAAGGAGTAACTCCCGGGCCTGTGATACCAAATACACTGAATGTGCCTATCTGTAACACACTACAGAAAGAACATAACATTATTCGTTCATCTGCCTCTTCCTCGATGCACAAGAGAGAAAGTGGGTTTTGCAGACTCTCTGGAGCTCTGAAGTCTGGGACACCAGTGAAAGACTGAGCCCAAGATCCATGATGGAGTGTTGAAAGGCATGTCCCAGCACTCCTCTGCTACTGACTTGAGCTTGAGTCTTCAGTTGTCCCAACTTTGTATGACTCCTACTCAGCCTATATGGTTCCTCTCCTTTCTGGGCTGCTGGAGGAGCTGGTGTATGTCAGGGAAGGAATCAGAGAGCTACTGAGATATGCAGCCAGACTTGTGACTCTGAAGTGATCCTGTGCCCACCAATATAGACTTAGGGACGCTCAAGTAGGCACAGAGCCTTAAATAACCCAGTCCCTAGGTTGCTCAAAGGTTTGTGCATTAAGCATTGACCAGCTGGTGCATTTGCATTTCTCCATGAGATTCACTGTACAGTGAGGCTGTGACGTGTTGAAGAACAGCCTACATACCAGGATGATCTACCCTCTGAAGGAATTCTGAACTACCAAGAAATCTGTGCTATAATAGGGGCTATTATGAAAGGGAGATCAAATGTGAAAAATGAAGTCAAAGGTAGGAAGACATGTATTACTGCTAACCCTGTACAATTAAAAAAAAAAATAAATTAGTAAAACTGTTCTGAAAAAGTTGCTGGTCAGATTTGCAAAACCCATAAAGGGATAACGGTTGTTTAACCCAGTGTGTGGACAACAGATTAGGAATTTTACAATGCATCACATTTGTGTCATGTGACTGTGTCGAATACACATTTTTTTGGCTCCTGAGTTGTTGTTACCTCTGAACATTCTGATTTGCATGCCTGTAGATGTTTGAATTTAACACAGAGAAGGGCTGTTGTAGTTGTGCAATGTTTCTGAGTTGGATAGCCTGCACAATTCAAATCAGGATTTTTTTTTTTTCTGTAATGTAGTTCCTAATAGGAACATAACAACCTCCTACCAGTTTTGTGCATGTTTAGTCTTCAAACAGTAGGAAGACATTGATGAGTGATGAATAGAAGCTACTTTTCTATTGCTCTGAAATTCCGTTAGTGTACTTGTACTTTAAATTATGGGACAGAATTTTCCCTGGCTTATACCCTGTGCTTAGTGGACCTGCACTTTGGATGCAACACAAATGAGGAAATAGATATAAGCGTTTCCCATGTTATGAGTTCATTAGTGATGTCTAAGATATAACATGAAACAACTGCAGCCTGATTTCTCTCTCTCTCCTCCCCCCATCCTATACCCCCCCCACACTTCCTACCCCCTGCCTAAAACTGTCACTAAAACCTGACG
>WEIS01027476.1:0-12348 GCA_013389965.1 Todus mexicanus
CACAAAACCTCCTAGGGAAAAAATAAGTTTTGTACTTGCAAATAACCTAGGCAGACATCAAGAATTTCAACTTTTCCATATCATTGTTTGTCCTCCACACCAGATAAACTCAGGAATGTTAAAGCTTTCTAAAGCATTATTTGTCAGCAGGTTTATGTTACACTCTAATTTTCCGAATATGCAGTATATCTCTTGATCAGAAACAACTCCATCAAGCTCAACAATAAAAGACAAGGACTAATACCTATCCTCTCTAATTACCACATTGTGCTACTTCAAGAAGGAAGTGAAAACAATAATGGAGACTTTCATTCACAGTTACTTTACATTCAAAATACAGTCCAAATATACATGATCTATTAATTTGTTTTCCACAGTACAATATATGTGTATGTTGTAGATATATCCTTTCCTACTCCTAGATGACTTCCCAGCCTGGCCTTAAATCATGTATCCTCTCTGCCACATGAGTTCCTTAAACAATTAGGGTACCATTTAACAGCATGTTTAGATGTAATTTATTGTTTGCTTTACATAAGCGGTTTTCAAGGATCCAACCCCACATGATCAGTGCAGACCCCTGGACACTACAGCACAGTCTCAGAACTCCAGAACAGTCACTTTTAATTCATTGTGACTATTACATGCCTTAAGACTATCCTTAGAGAAAGGAAGTATTTCTAGTGTGAAGGTATATTTTTTTGAAATTATTATACAGATTTCTACCATAACTAATTTCTACTGTATGAATACATGGATTGTTTTCAATAATTTAGTTCTGAATATTCTCATAGAATTACTTATTCTAAATGTATGAACTGCTAGATCTAGTTTTAGAAATCAATCTATTGAGTGCTGTTTCATACTAAGCTAGTCATCTTCACTTGACAGGTTGGACTTTACCATGCACCACAGATCTCTATTTTGCATTTTATTTGCGATTTTTCACAAGATCAATAGAACTTCAAATATATACAGATGATAGAATTCAAATTGTTCTAAAAATGAAGTTTAAAAAATGCCTGCATTAAGGGTTACATCTAGATTATTTAGTTTGCTATATGCATTAAATCTTCATGAATTCTTATCAGTTTTGAATAACTAATGGAAGATTGGTGCTATCAAAGGAAACAGAAACATTGCCATTTTTCTGGAGTTTGAACAAATCGGATTGTCTAAAATGTAGGAAGTTTATGCATTGACCTTTACACTTTAATAACAGGGGGTTTTAAGGTAACATATTAATGCCTGCTGATTTTTTTCATAACAACCTATTCGCTTTACCAGTTATTACACATTCAGAAAGAGAGAACACAGTTTAAAATACCCATACCAAAAAATAACAACAATGAAACCCACTGTATAAACCTAAGTATTTCAATTATAGGAGATTACTATTATTGAAATTATATTGATTCTGTTCCCTACTTTCTGCTCAGCTGTTTCCTAAAGGAACTTTTCAGAAGCATATAAGTGAACAATAACAGTAGTAAGTCAAGAAACATGGCTGAGGGATGTCCAGTAGGTTTACCTCTCTTTCTATGTTGTTTTACGTTTTCCAATAAAGTTCTTTGAAAAGAAAAAAAAATATCACAAAGATCTGACTGACTGTTACAAAAAATACACAGCAGTAAACAAAGTTCACACATAATACACATAATGTTCTCAATATTCCTAATACAAATAATATTGCTTTGCATTCCATAATGTGTAAAACTCTGTGACAGGCTGTGGTCTTTTTTAACAGGTTGTCCTAAAGAAATGCCAACTTCTGACACCCACCTGTGGCGTTCTTTCTATACTATTCTTTCTTCCATAGAAATAAATCAGTTCACTCTGACTCCATCACAAATGGCATGAGGGCCACCAGCCTGCCCAACTCCATGACAAATAGATCCCACACACAAGTGATCAGGGAAGTTAGCCCATCATTGCCTCTTGTCCTGTCACTGGGCCCCACAGAGAAGAGTCTGGTTCTATCTTCTTTGTCATCTTCAAACAGGTATCTATCCACTGTGATAAGAAACCCACCTCCAAGGCTTCTTTACAACACATTGCTGGCTCCTGGTCAAGTTATTGTCCACCAAGTCCTTTTCCATTAAACTACTTTTCAGATGTGTGGCCCTTAGCATGTGCTGATGTTCCTCCTCAAGTGCAGAACTTTTCATTTCCCTTTGTTGACCTTCATGAGGCTCCTTCTGACCAATTTCTCCAGTCTGTTGAGGTCCCTCTGAACTCTGTTGTTACTCCCAGTTTTGTACTGTCTGCAAAACTTCCTGAGGGTTCCATCATCCAGATAATTAATGGAGATGTTAAAAAGTACTGGTGCAATTTTCAAACCTTGTGGTACACCACTAGCGAGTGGCCTCGTGGTGGACCTCATGCTGCTGATCACAACACTCTGCGCCTGGCAGTTCAGCGAGCTTTCGTTTCACTTTTCAGTCCATTGATCTTATCCATACTTCATGTATGCATGGTCTCCTTGTACTGGAGTGCCCAGAACTGGACACAGCCCTCCAGATGTACCACCCGAACATTTTTTATTACCACAGTAGCTCGATTCTCTAACAGTGCCTACTACAAACACATAAATTTGTTATTACACTTACCTGGCTACACTTACTGAGAACTTTTTCTCTACATTATAGCCTCTTCAATATCAAGTACTAATTTTACTCACACTTACTTTACTAAAACATAAATATAACCTCATTCATGCAAATGAACAAATTCATGGGTTGTTCTACTGTAAGAGAGAAATTAATTCCTTTTAAATAATTCCAGACCTAATGGTCAGTACTTAATTTATTCTATTGTTATTATATATTAGAAGCATCACGTTGAAGTAATCAGCTTTCAGACTGTAGCTCATGAATATTCATTTGGATATTACTAATCACATGGCATTTTCTTTAAGTTATTTTAAAACAATACCGTTCCTTTTGAAGACCTAGGCTTTAAATTCAGGGACTGTATAATGAAACCTGAATTTAACTGTGCTAGCAGTATTTAAGGCAGTATTCTATATACTACATGGGGATCACATTTTAATAAAATTTGACAACGAATTCTACTGTATTCATTGACTGATTTTTTACATTAAAAACATTGACAAAACCTAATATTGTTGGTTTACACACAAAAAAAACAGTATTTTTAGACACAAGTACAATTTTGTCTTCTGAGTTATCAAAATGATCTTGAATTAACCTTATAATTGTTCTCACTTTCAGTTGTAAAGAATGCAAATCTTTCATTTTGTCACCAAGATGTCATGATTTTCTGGATAACGTCCAAAATCTAAAATCTGTTATATTACAGTGAAAGGGTAGTTTGCATTGCTGCATTCCTAGGAGTTATTGAACTTCTTAGTGAGATTGGCCATATTAGTTTCACTGATAAAGGTATGTTTTACAGCATAAGGTATATGAAGAAAAAATGTGACTAAATATACAAGCCAAGTGGCCACTGTCTGTAAGACTTCTTACAAACAATAATAAAAGGTGGGATTTTTTCTTAAAAAATATTGTCATAGTTCTTAAAGACGTCCTTTTCATGTTTTATACTTGAGTATCAAACTAGAATTGTGTCCCTGTTAAAAGTCAAGCTATTTATTCTCTAAAACAACATTTATAACAATTGTAAGTCACCAAAAAGCTCTGTTTCCGTAAATACCTTTTCTCTGGGAGACTGTCACAGGGATGAGGAAATGTGAGTGAGAGGGATTGGGTGTGGTTGTATGTGACAAGGAGTTTTATAGGTTTTATTTTCATCCTGTTAACAGTGGCCTTCAGTTCATATTTCTTGGTTCCTGTCAGACAATTGTCTATTCCAGCAGTGGGGGAAAGGTGACAATATTGTTGTCTTCCACTTCAGTGGGTCTTGAGCTTCACAGGAGGTAGGTGGGGGAAAATAAGATTGCAGGTCTACAACTCAGCAGTCAAGTTGCACTTTTCCCATAACTTACCAACATTGTTCCATATTTTAGATACTCTTCTGTAAAGTTGAGCTTGCAAACTGGTCGTATGGAAGAATTTTACTCCATAGGTTGGCTGGGATAGCCAACTTCTGATTCATCTTTGTGATAAGACAGATCTCTTTTTTTCTGACCTTCTGTGTTAGTTTCTTTAAAAATCTCCTCTGCACAGATTCGGAAAATCCTACACACCAGCTTGGAATTCCACGCTCGCTTTTCAGATGCCTCTGAAATATCAATGTGTCTGGTGAGCAAACACGAAGAAAAAAGATCCCATAAAAACCCCAGCAAGCGGAAGGGATTTTATTAGAATTATGCTGCCCCACACCATACCTTCAGTCAAACATTTTTATTTTCTGAAAATTAAAAGACATAAAACCCACCAAACAGTTCCTTTTTCATGACCAGTTATTTCCTTGTCAAATGTTCATCACATCTCCAATATAACCAGGTTCACAAATAAGAAAGGGTGAAATATTGTAATCAGTGTTCTGTTGCGTATGGGAAGTGTGGGAGAAAATACATTTTAAAAACAAAGAAGATCTTGAAGGACAAGCTCCATGTCCTGGAACCTGAGTACACAGAGGGCGCTTCAATGAGGAGAAAGAAAACAAGTCACAGGCAGTATCATTGTCAGTATAATACAACAGACAATGCCAAGCAAACACTACTGAAAACTAATGAAGTACCTGCTCAGACTGATACTGAGCCCTCAAAATCCCCAGATGGACTCTACGCTCTAGGTACATCACTATGCTAGGCTCCACATAACTATGGACACACATGATGCTAATGAAGCATCATTTACATTTGCTATCGTTCTCTGTACAGATGAAAGTAAAGACTGGAGAGGTATAAAATGAAGAAGAGCTTTTCAAACAGCTGCTGCCTGCACAGCAAAATCTTCCTGAGCATTTTGTAAATACTTCCATTTTAGTTAGTACTGTAATTTTTCCATATTGCTCTTTATCTGATAGTGTTAAATTCCATTTGCTTCTTGTTAGCAGCCAGCAGAACCAGCAGCAGGGCTCTGAATTGGTTTTTTACATTATTTGTAAGCATAGGAAGCCCTGCTGTTTTGTTTAAGCACTCACTGTTTTCCATTGAGTTACAAGAAATGGGAAGCTGTAGCTATGCCAGAGTGTTTTATTAAGTAGCCAAGTAATCTATAAAAAACAATTAGAAGACTCACCTCAGGTCCTCAAGCTAACAAACACAGAGAGTTACATTTAAATTTATGTTTTATTTGGCAAAGAAGTCAACCCTTATGCAATGTAGTCCATAAAATTAGTCAAACTCAATATGTTCTGCTTAGCAATCTCCTCTCAACTCAGTACAACGATATATTGAGCCTTAATGCATAACTGCAACATGTTCCTGTGAACATTTTGTCTGTTCATAGCTATAGGGACATACCGTATTCAACTAGCCTGCTTAAAATCCATTTTTTGTATTTTGGATGAAGACATAATTATCACATTTGCCTTGTCCATCTTGAATGCTTTGTCTACATCCATTGCACCCAGCATCTCGCTGGGTAAGGTTTTTTACTGCCAGCTGCAAGCATAATTGGTAACAAATAAACAAACACATAAGTAAATAAATAAAAGATATAGTTTGACTAGTAACAAGTGCAAAGCTAGAGTTATGTAAGATAACAGGTGCTAGAGTTAGAAAGAGAAAGCAAATCGTCTTACAGTGACTAGATTGGAATGACTCCACAATATCCTAAAAAGTCTTTGCAAATGCTAGTTTGATTTATGAGTACTCAGAATGTCCAGAATAAATGAAATAGGTAGAGTCTGACACATTAAGTAAAACAGTGTCTAATGTGACAGTCAGGAAGTGGTACATTTGGATTGAGCTAATGATTTTGGAGTATAGTCTCTTTACAGCAAAATCATGCTCTTGTCTCTATGGCCTGAATATATCTCACCTAATTTATGCTATTCAGCATCTGGGTGGTTTTTCCAAGCTAAGTGTCTAAGGGTGAAATTTAGTTCAAGATTAAGATCCCTACATTTAAGCATCCACATGTAGATGTCTACAGGTACACTAGGCATTTACATCTACCTTGTGTAGGACTTGATTCAGTTGCCTCCAACCTGATATCTAAAGCTATGTCCAAGGTCCTGCTTGGCCTTTGGCTTCTAGTCCAGAGGGTGCAATTCCCAAAAGGACCAGTGCCTTGTCTGACAACGTTTTGTGGCTGTCCTGGATCACCTACGTATTTTTTTCCTCCTATCTACCTCCTCATCTCTCTGCCTACCTGCTCCTTAGGTCTAGTTTTGACACAACCCCACTGCATAAGGTGAGCACAGACTTCTGAGGATACATGCTAATTTATAAGGAAGAACTGTGAGAATGTGCATAGACTACAAGTCAAGAGAAAAATGTGAACAGGAAAGAATAGAAGGCATAGTGAAACTACCGAAAGTCGGAAGATGGTAAGTCAGAAGCAACAAGGATTCAGGGAGCATCAGAGGCCCACTCTTCCCTTCCTGGCTTATGATTTCTGGGCAGAAAAGACTCATTGCTAGCTTAGGACAGCACAGTAATGCTTACCCCAGGAACTCATTATTCCCAACTCTCTGTTGCATACATTTTACAATAAAAAACTGCTTTACACTTTTAAACAGTATGTACCTTCTTTACATTTATTAAACTTACTTGAACAAGTTGACTCACTGAGGGAGGGTTACAGAAAGCATCCAAAAGAGCCTTAGAAGACCCTGTGTATGCTACAGTCCATACAGTAAAACCTCAGTTCAGCTAATAAAGCCTAGGCAGATATTCTACTAAATGTTGGTAGAAATTCCACTGACCACAAAAGGAGCTTAGATACATAGCACCTATGTAGATGCTTAGTTTCAGGAATCAATCTCACCTGGCACCATCCTGATGGTGCAAGTGCTACAAAGCGAAAGGAAAGGAGATGAACATTGCACGGGCTAAAGCAATAAGTTGTGTCTACAACAAGGTGGGGCACCTCCACTGTCTTCAGATCCACTGGTCTATGTCAGAAGGCAGTCCATCCCAGCCACAGGGCTTCAGACTGTTGTAGCCAGGTGTCTTGGTTTGGGTTAGAACAGAACAATTCTGTTCTATGATTTTTATTTTTCAGCTAAGTCTGTCTAAGTTAACAACATGTTTTTGCAGACAGAGTCTGCTTCTAGCAGTGATAATGCTCCATGTTTATAGTCAGTACCAAGGATTGGTATGCGAACCAAGGTCGCTGCTAGATTTTGAGTACCACATGGGGGGTGCAGAAAAGTAAAGGCTGCACCTTCAGGAAGGAGCGAACAGGACAGGTGACCCTAGATTAGCCAATGAGGTATTCCATTCCATATACGCCACATTTGGTATAAAGCTGAGGGATCACGAGGGTCTCGGCCCTTCCACAGCATCAGTGGGGACAGTGATGTATTTACCATTGGGGGATTGGGTTCAATACTGGTTTTGTACATATTTGTGTATATTTACTTTATTATTGTTGTTATTATTATTTTCATGTTTTAGTAAAGCTGTTCTAGTTTCCTTTCCTAATCGATAAGTCTCTCTCTTTTATTTCCTTTCTTCCCTTTTTGGGTGGAGAGCGGGAGAGAGCATTCTGTTGCAGATTTGGGGGGTGCCCTGACCCCAAACCATGACACCAGGATCTTCACCATGCCTTCACCAAGTCTGGGCTCAATCCCAGCCTGAGCTCTGTTTGGAATAGTTCCAGTCTCCTCCTGTGTATCTGTTTCCATGTATTTTAAAGAAAAGACATGATAAAAACACTAAATGCTGGTAATTTAAGGCATCTTGACAGAAATTAGAGACAAGTAATTTTTAACTTTGTGGATGACTAATATATTTTGGCTATTTTTCTACGTAGTAGGATTTTAATACTTCTTTATACAAGCTCTTTTTTATCTAACCATTATTTAAAACACATGGCAGAAAATCTGATAATTTTCTTAAGATGATTTTATTCCCTGTAGACAACAGAAAATAGTGACTTCTCAAAAAGTTTTTTCTATATACTATTATCCTTTTCTTAATAAATAATTTTCTCTTATCTGCTATCTCATCTGAAATATTGACAATTATCTTGCTCTATTACTGCTTTCTATAATTTAATTTTCAATTTGATTTTTGGACCAAATACACCCTTTATATCTGATAAATCCAGTTTTTATGATCAGTATTACTGATCTTTTTAACATATGTAACTGTTCACCATTTTTTTATCAACTAAAACACATACTGATAGAGACTCTCTTTTTTCTTTTTTTTTTTCTTTTTTTTTTTTCCATTAACTTCTCTCTAAACTTCCTCCACTTTCTCTGCCAGAAACACTTCGCTTTCCTCAGAGGTCTAATATTATAACTGTTTTTCATTTCACTCTTCCTTCTTCCCACTCAAAAGTCGTAATTTGATCTGTGATAGTTTTAGAAAAAACCCCAACAGCCTGATTTTAGTAACTTTCTGTCATCCAGTGTTTCACTAAGTACTTATGGAGAACTGAGATCCAAATACACCCAAACTTGGAAAAAAACAGATTCACATTCAAATAGTGATATATTATGTTATAGAGAAATCCTCCAAAAATCCACCATAACTTAAAGTGCACACCAACACACTTTTAGAAAGAATCTCATTCTTTTCCAAACCAATAAAAAAAGATAGTGTGCTCCCAAAAGCAGTTAAGGGAGAATGTACAAGAAAAATTAACCATCCTGGGCATAGAAATACCTATCAGAAACAAAGCCAAGTTTCATAATAGTTGTTAAATCTACAGCTGAGACCAATGATATTATCTGCTTTGTACATATTATTAGCTCTGGCATTCTGGTAAAAGCCAAGTAACCCTCAGTACCACCTGCATATCCAGCCCTTGCTGCCACCCCTGGAAGGCTTAGAGGACTTCCCACTGAGAGTGTTTTGATCATTCTATATAGGAGGATTCCAGTGTTTACTTGGAGTCATTTTGGTATGTGTTATGAATGTATTTTCCCTAAAAATCACTCCCTGCTACTTGGGTTACTAGCTATTTACCTGTTTGCTTACTTGTTATTCTGTGACAATTTTGTTACCTGTGTTGGCACAGCACACCCAGTGGCAGGGACCAGACTCACCAAGACTGCATTGGTGACCCATGAATGCTGAGAGTAAGAGACGGCTCATCATTTGCACAAATCAAATCTAAGATTCTTGTTTCAAGACTTAGACCCTATCCACAACAGGTGACCCATAATGTACTGGATGCAGTCCTCCTCAGTACACTGCAGCTGAGATGATCAGTTAACAGAAGAAGTCCACTGCAAGGCACTAAGAGTTTTAAATTGAAGGTATTTGGTTTGTCTAGAACTCTCTTGATCACACAGAAATAAAAGCAGAACTATATAATTCTTGTAAAGTTCACATTATTGGTGTAAAGAAGTAATGATAGAAAACAGAACTCTCAACAGAAATATAAGAAATGTCATTGGCTCTCCAGTGCCGTTCTCCTGTGACAGGCATCAAACGGAAAGGATGACAGGACAAATATCTCCTGTGTTGTTCAATGAGAGAAGCTTAAGGACATGAATTCTGCAAGACACATTGCTTTTGAAAGTGACATGCATCAAAAGGGGGGCCTATGTCAGTTCATACTTGAAGATCTACTACGTATCTCTTGCCTACATGGATTCCAAACCATCTGAAAACAGAGCACAAGCAATGTCATTTGCAGCCACATTGTCAAAAAGTAAATTTGATAGGAATCTCTTTGTGCTACATTCAACAGTTATTCCTTATTGATACAACTTCAGACTGACTTTTTAAAGTGCAATTATTACGTATATAAGAAATTTCAATGACGCTTTCAGGTGTAGTGCATGTACACTGTAATTCAGTCATTGCATATATGGAAACAATCATTTGTAGATATAAAACAGCCCTGCATGAAAAAGCTTTCACTTGTATAGCATCCTTGGTTGGGCTTAGAAAGACAAAGTAAATTAAATGAACTCTGAAGTCTCCTTCAATTTAGTTACAAGAGAGAAAAGAATAAGGAAAGAAAGAATATATTTTGCTGCAAGTTAATGTTTGAGTTTGTCCTTATTTCTTATCCTCTTTCTCCCCTTCAAATTCTAAATTATTTGTTTGCCTCACCAGAGCCAAATCACTTTGATCCTTTAATTCTCTGTATTATTTTTCTGCATTCCTTGTTTCTCTGCCAATCATTAATCCATCTTGTTGTGAACAGACTATTAAAAAATTCAGGTTTTGCTCAGCATGGCAATGACAAATTGTATGCTTAGCTTTTATTACCAAGAATTTGAAGACTTTCCAATTCATTGTATGTGTGAAATAAGTTTTTCTAATGCATTGGAAAAGGAATAATCTTGCTGTGCCTGTTGTTAGTATTTTCCTTTTGGTTATCCTATTCTCTTGAGTACCACTATCAAACTGACTTCTGTCAGAGCTAATTAATTCCTCTGTGATTGTATCTTTAACAGAAACAGTGACTCTTAAAAACCTCTGTCACTATGATAACAATAAACTTGAGAGCTGATCTTCTTGGTGTAAAGTGACAAACCTAAGGAGCTACTCCTTAAACTTGAGTTGTTGGGAACACCATCTGTTTCAGACATGCCCCAGGTCTCCAGATCCCTTTCCAAATTCAAACATCAGGACCTTTTCTTAATGATTTTTATCTTTAGCCCTGTTTTGTTTCAGATATGAACCAACATTTCAGTTTTTGCTTAAATTTTATTCTGATGCACATTTGAAATTACTCACTCTCCTACTTACATCCTTCCATAATTTCTTCTGCAGTCCTAAACCAATGGCAATTTCCCTGAGAACATTTCCAAGATTACTAAACTGATCATTTACAAGTACCTCTTAAAGATCCCCTTTATGATCAGTCATTTGAATCATACCTTCAAGGACCATGAGCTGTCCCTTTTTAGAGATGCAAATAGCATACAGTATATACTAGGAGGTTTTGCCAATAAATATTTTGTCATGGATTTGTTATGAATTATCAGTTTCCATAAGGTTACTTCTATAGTGTGGAAATATTTTCTCTGTAAGAAGCATTTTTTTAAAAACTGTCTTCCTTGACGAGGATTAAGAAAGAGAAACAAAATTATCATGGCTGACTGGAAAGTCCTTGTTTGCTACTCAGAGTGCAGAACCAGTAAGAGAGGCACATCATTATGAAAATCAAGTTGCAATAGTGGGAAATAAATAAATAAATAAATAAATAAAAAATAGAAGAAGTACAGCTGAAACGAAGAAATACAATGTCTTTGACAGAGCTCAGACTTTTGGGAAACAGAATGTTTGTGTTAGGAATAAAACTGCAGCAGGATCGTAGTTAATTCCTGAAACAGAGATGAATTGAACACAAATTCTAATGTCAAAGAAAGACAGAATAAAGAGATCATGGAAACATTTGTCAGTTTGAGGAAACAAAAGTTCTGTCTAACTAAAAGTGCAGATGCAAATAAAAGTCAGTATAAAACCCCGGCAGTGGGGATTTTCATTATAATGGTGCAATATAAACGATCATGTAGAGAGGATCTGGAAATATAGCAAGGAAATTGCTGTATTTTGAATATATTAAAGAAATTATTTTTAAGTATTAAGGAAATTTTTATGCATTAAATAAATCATTTCAGACATGATGCTGCAGATATATTACTAGTCTAGTAAAAACTATTAATACAAAAAACTATTCATAGAAAAGGCACATCTCTAGCCTCTCTGTATGTTAATCATTGTACATCTGCCACTCGACTTTTTGTGTATAGGTAATAGAAAATATTTTAATGGGGAAAGGAGAGAAGAAGATTCTAGTTCAACAGAAGGCATTATTTTAAATTACTATTTCAGTATTTATGATACAGACTGAAAGAAAAGTAAATACATAGTGAGTCTGCCGTGAGTCTCTGTCCCATTTAATTCAAAATAAAGAATATCTGATAAAAAGATTTATAGCTGCTCAAGGTATTTATCCAAATATGGACAGTCTGACATTTTCATTATTTCATTTTGCTGACAGTTCTAATTACAAAAATGTGCTTACAGAAAAAAAAACCTTTGGTCAGATGCTGATCTCAGCATAAATCTGGAGTAATCTGATTGCTCTTTAGAGCATAACTCCAGGTATATGCTCATATATCTAACAGTTCAATCTGGCCCCAAGCTTTAGTAACTAGTAAACTCCTTCTGTTCCGTTTTTTTCCCATTGCCCTTATAATCTGGTGTATACACCAGAAATAAGTCCAGAAGTATGGTAATTACTTCAATGTTTTAGATAACGATCTGTTTTATTATTGAATGCATTTAAAAAAAGGCAATGAAAAAAAGGTTAAGAAAACTAAAACTTCTTTAAG
>WEIS01027477.1:6503-28146 GCA_013389965.1 Todus mexicanus
GTTCTTTACTACCTCTTGTTTAAAAAGATGATACATCTGGTTTAGCTTTTAGTGTGTTCCCAACAGAGGAACCTTGAGGAAGGTTTAGGTGCTACACGAACATCTGAAACACAGCTTTCCAGCCTTCAGCAAGGAGGAAGGGGACATCCAAGCTCCCAACATTTTAAAGGCCAAGTTATCTTGCTGATGGGATTTCGTCCCCTCACATTCCCTTTGATCCTCTGGGGATGCTGGGAACTGCTGCTCCCATTCCTGCCTCCTGAGCACCACTGTGATCTCACGCACACAGATGGAAATCAAGGTGTCATTTTTATATCTAATTTAAATACGAAATATGAACAAGTTGAGAAATGAGTGAAAGTAAATGTTCCCATCTAAGGCTGTTATTTTTTAACAGACGCACAAAAATTTACATTGTTTCTACTTTTTTATTGCAGTTACCATTTAAAAAGGAGCACTTACAAGAGGGTAACGATTCAAATCTGGCCTGCCGATTGTTAGATCTCTTGAATAAATCTTACAAGGTAATTACCACATCAGCACCTTCTACCTCACACACCACACCATGGGTTTGCACACAATACCCTTAGTGTCGACACCAGAAAATGAGGTTTACCTCTTACTAGGGATTTAAGAACTAATCTTACTTTTAAAAGAAAAGTGATTTTAAAAACGTTTATTAAAAGCCAGAGCAGTCACCTGATGTGGGACCCCGTAACCCTTTGTGCTGGCAGTAGGGGACACCTGAATTGCAAAGGATTCTGTGAATCCAGATATCAACCATCTTTCAAAGGGGAGGAGGGTTCATAGAAGGACTTTGTGTGTGCATTCCCAAGAGGTGCTCCTGTCCCTTTGTGCTGGCTCTGGGGAGCAATGTACCAAAGCCAGGCACTTCTCCCTTTTAATCCTGTGCCAGCAAAAATAAATAAATGAAAGGATTTGTCTCCAGGCAAAATAAGTTCCCTGATGTGCCTGACATAGTTGGAGGAAGGAGGCAATAGATATGTATCTGATTGGAGCCAAAGGGAAAGAGGGAGATGAAAAGGAGGTGAAGATAAGATCAACCTTTCTGGCAGCAGCCTACATATAGATCAGTAAACTGCACGTCAAGTTTTCAGATAACTTAAAATCCCAGTGAAATCAATGACAGAATGGATGTTACAGTAGAAGGAAAGAGGGCAGAGAAAACTGAGGCAGGAGAACGACAATGGAGGAGAGATGGTGTGGGGCTCAACTTCTTTTACACCCTTACAAGTACAACCTGAATTTATGCCGATATGAGGGCTCTTCTATTTCAATAGGTAACCCATAGCCATAAAGGAGAAAAATCCCCATGCTCAGCAAAGAGCTCAGGCCACAGAGACGCTGCATGTGCTGCCGCAATGGAGCCCAAGACCCAAGAGTAACCTTCTAAATAAAGGCAAACACAGATAGCACTGAAGTATTTACTCCCACTCTGCTAAGCTTTGCATTTTCACACTGGAAGGAGGTAAAAAGATGAAAATCAGAAGTCCTAAAAGCTATCTTTCCCATTAGACTTTTATCTTTTCTTTTTAAAAAAATAAAATTCATGCAATCTTGCTAGGATTAGTAAAGCAAACTGGAACCTAACAATTCAAAACCTAGTGCATGTCGCCGGAAGGTTAAAAAATCATGCAATGTCCTTTTCTACATAATTGAGGTTACTGGATGAAAGAGAATAAATTGCAGCTGTGCGTTCAGCTCTGTAAATACCTCTAGCAAATGTGTAATTGGCTGTAAAGTGGGTGGTGTGGGAGTAGGCAAGTATCCAGGTCTTACATAAACACGAGATTTTTCTCTCTAAAGGGACACATTTCTTGTTCAGTCTTTACACCAGTGTTAACCTGGGCCCGTCAGTGGGCTAGAAAATGGGTACCAGCAGGGTACAATGTGTAGCAGAGAAAAACAATTCCGTTTACAGAATTACAAACATAAGCATATAATCCTGGCTCTCCATCTTGGTCTGTGGCTGCAGGCCGATATGGATAGTTTCCCTGAGCAAGGCTTCATTACATATTTTCATTACATATATTCATGACATACTTTTTTTCTTGTTTTTAAGAAGAGGCTGAGTTTTTTATAGTATTCCAAACTCATTGGTCTTTAACTGAAAAGAATCCACAGAAATTAAACAACATAGAAAAACTACATAAATAGTATAAATTAATATAAACATTTTAAAAGAGAATTAATAAATAAAACTAAAAATATATTAAAATAAAAATAATAAATATATCTAATAAAATAATATGTTATAAAAAGATCTATTATATGATATGATAATAGTTCACATAACATAAAATTAAGTAACAGATTCTCACAGGGACTTATCACTGGTTCAGATAATGTCTGCCTCCCTCTCCACTGATGGGAGTTCATGGGAATTTAAGTCTTTTTTTTTCTTTTTTTTTTTTTTCACCAGGAATAGAATGAAACCATTGCTGTGCAAACTCCACAAACAATTGGACAAATTAGAGAAGGAAATGAGATGACCTAATATCCCATGAGAACAACTCTTCTTTTGGGGCGGGTGACTTGCACACGAGTCTCGGCTCGGTGGCAGCAGTTTCCCCAACGGATTCACCAAGCGGTCAGACAAACGCTGACGGAGCAAATGGGAATTTCTCACGTAGGTAAAGTAAAACTATCAGCAGATACCTGGAGGGTAATAACATAAAGACCTAATACCCTGAAATGCAGACCGTCCATAAATACAGAGATGGGAAATATAGGTCACTGATTCTCATGGCCCTAATTGGGAATTGGTGTGTAAAATGACTGACTTAATGGAGTCCCAGCAAGAAACACCCACAGGTAAAGCTGAGTGGGGCTGAGTCACATCAGGAAAGCAAATCGGTGACTATATCATGAACTGTAAGCGTTTTTATTGTATACTGCCATTTGATGCCCACCACAAAGCACCTCTGAAAATGTTAAGTAACTCAAAAGCTAAAGGTGGCTCTGGGTAAAATACTGCATCAGTAGCAGAAAAATATGGAGTCGTAGCTCAGAAGTAATATTTCTGTGTGCTTGGGTAAACCTTCTAGTGTTTGGTTGTGGTTTTGTTGTTGTTGTTGGTTTGGGGTTTTTTTTCTGGTATATCTATGCCTAAACTAGAGCTGCTAAAAGAAAAACGTAATGAATAAAGAATTGAAGAACTATGTATCAGTTTACTTTCATGGTCAAATATAATTAGGTTAAACTGACTAAATCTAGTTCATTTAAGGTCCATATTAGTTAAAAACAATTCCTAAAACAACACTAACAAGGGAAATTCAAGGACAGTCAGATCTACTCAGGGCACCCTCGGCACCCTCCGGTATCAAGACTGTAACGAGCAGGAACGATCTGTGCCATTTGAGACAAACAGCTGCTCTCTGTGCACACAGACAAAAGTGCAATTGTTTTTCCATGTGTTTGACTCGCTAAACAGAGCTTTAATGCAATGTGCTTCCCAAATCACTCGCTTATATCATGAGAGGAAGCCAGCTTATGTCTTGAGCAGCAACAAGAAAAGAGACGGAGAAGTACAGAGAAGGCTCTGTAGAGACAGCAGTGAGGAGCAGCAGTGTCCCCCGGGCAGAGAGGTGTGATAGCCACCCAATACCATCTGAGGATCCCTGCAAGGTGTCAAGTGAAATGGATATTGCAACTAAACCCAATAATGCAAAATGCTTTTCATCCTCATTTGAGAGCAAAAGCAGTTCAGAATGCCAGCATTTGGCTGTACTGGCTTCTAATTTTGTCTTTTTTACAGATTCTTAGGATGCTCTTTTTAAGATTTTGGCCATTCTTCAGAGAAGTTTTGAGGTGATCGTCCTCTCTTTAGAGAGCCTGGACTACCTAAGAGTGACATGCAACAGTCTAAGAAAGCTCAATCAAGGGTAAGACCCCAGCTGTTATGGCTGGCACTAATCTCATTGCTCAATGGGCTACGGACCGCATTGGAAATTCGAAGCTGTACCAAAACACAAGCACAGCCCTGTTTTACAGTGCAGCTGAAACCAAGACTGATTTCTCCATTTCTGAATGTCTACAGCTGTAAGACTTCAGAAATAATCAAGAAAGCACTTTCATAAGTTCAGGGTGTTCAGATATCTGGGCTATCCTGCCATAAAACACCACTTACTTGAAAAGACATTTTTAACCTACTTTTTATTAAAATAACGTGACTAAATTTAAAAAATACGCTGACCTCCTATTATGAACCTGCAGACAAATATTTCTTCTGAATTGTACTGATTCTGAATTCTATTGATGAGAAGGAGTCAATCAATAGATGTAAATATAGGAGGTCACTTGCTGCCCAACAGCATTTTTAGGTGACTGGCCTACAAACAAATTCAATTATGATGTCAACTACACTGCTGTGAATGCAGAAAAAAAGAGTTCTGAGGTATTATGAAACTTTCTGTGTTTGCAGAAGGTTTCAGTTGTTGTAAAGAAGAAAAATAAAAGTCATTTTATTGCTCAGTAAAATTCTCTCTCTGTTAAAACAGTCTTTATAAAAAATCACGCTGAGTTATTGGAAATCTAATACTGTTCTGCAGGACAAAATTCAGATCTGGGATAAGCAAGTAAAATCTTGCGAAACCTCTGTCCTATAAGTTTGGGGGGAGAGGGGGGAAGGAAATTCACGGCTAAAGGGGAAATTTATACTCA
This sequence comes from Todus mexicanus, assembly GCA_013389965.1. Taxonomy (NCBI): domain Eukaryota; kingdom Metazoa; phylum Chordata; class Aves; order Coraciiformes; family Todidae; genus Todus; species Todus mexicanus. The sequence goes on from WEIS01027477.1 coordinate 11,187, forward strand.
AAAAGCTCAAACAACTCCTCTTATATTTTGCATAGGAATTCCCACTACCTTAATTTATTGCTCTGTAGTGACTAATATGGGTCCTGTTGTTCAAAAACAGATCTGAAAATCAGAAAAATATTTTTTCTCTGTTTTCCTGTGACCATAGTTCACAATTTACATCCTGCTGGAGCAATGTTTGAGTACTGCACTGCCTGTCTGCATGGGAGTGGATATTTACCATATTTTCTATACTTCAGGGAGGTGACTTTTCACATACAGAGTTTTGATTTCTTTGTCACAGAACAGTCCCTGACAGCCACAGCAAGCACCTAGTCTCTAGTCCAGTATAAAGTTGGCTGACTTTTTTTTAGGTGATTTTATGCCCACTGACTCAGAAGAACAGAAGCCCATGGTCCATTGAAGCAAATGCAGTCCCACACCCCATCTACTTGGTGGTGACTCTGTACTCAGAGGCATCTGCACAAGGGTGGAGTTCAATTAGCCATCCAAAACAACTTCCACGGAAGTACTGCAGCCTCAGAAGAGATGTCTTAAAAACGAACTGATCCTTCAACAACTCTGTGGGGAGAGAAGCGCCGCAAACCAAGGAAACAAGCAGAAAAATGGAGATGCACCAAAACAAGTAGGAATGCAGGATGAAATACTGACATGTCTGAAGATGACAGGAGCTTTGCCATGGCTTTAAAAGAACTAGAATGTCATCTTTAGAGTTTAATGATTTATTAGTGGAAAACTGAGCAAAACAGAGGAGAATTTTGGTAAAGTTTAGCAGAGACTAGAATATGGTAGCACTAGAAATAGAAAGGCTGTAGTCCCAGAACAGTTACAACCCAGGCAGGGATGGCAGGATGGTGCATCACAAAGAAAGTATTTGGAGTCAATATAAACACAAATATCTCATCAGGAGGGGGAGGAGGGTGGCTTAGAAAGAGAATAGTTGTACAAGCTGTAGTTTGAAACTCAGTGGAGCTTGTGCCAGTGTAGCATTGCTGCATGCGAGTCAGTAGGTCCAGTCTGTAAATCTGGATCTACGTGTTGCTCTGAGACTGGGGAACCTCGAACATACAGTGTGAACCACAGCCCCACAAAACAGAAGGGAACTTTAGCAAACCTAGAGGTTTTTTTCATTTGTACTGATACCAAAATGGATCTACTCATCAAAGATCCAGCAATGATAGGGCTTCCACCACGGAAAAGGAATAAAACAGACTGAGAAGTTGGTGCAGAGAAGGAGCAGAAGAGAGACTGATTAGCAGCTCATCCAATGCTGCACTGATATTCCCACTGACACAGAGAGAGGGGGACTGCTGAGAAAGCATTTAGTGATTTCAGCCAACCTAAAGACACTGTGCTAATGCAAAAGATAATCAAGGACATAAGGACCCTTTTGTTGCACTTCTAGTGTTCTCTAATGAAAACAAGGGAGACATTTGCCAAACCTTGTCTCCTTTTGGCAACCAGAGTTCTGGCAGTGACATACAATGCAGCTCCCAAAAACACAACTTTCTTCAGTGGGAGAAGCCCCTAGTTTGTTGAGAGGGATGAATCTACAGAACTCTGAGACAAGAGGAGATGAGTGCAGTGCAATTTGCTACCCAGTACTCATAAAACTATGTTACGATGATAACTTTGGTGGCAAAACTCCCAGTTAGAGTAACAGGGTTTTAGGGTAGTTCCAACCTATTGAAAAATTGTTACAGGACTCAGACTAAAAAATCTGGGAATGACTCGCTGAGATTAATTAAATACACCCAACAGAAATGGAAACTTTAGGACAGCTACAGAGGCATCACCACAGCTCACCAGCAAAGTCCTTGAGGAAATGATGACCGCAGACCAAAAAGAAGGCAGATGCAGAATAGGAACACAGATTCATACATCAGCTGGGAAAGTACAGTGAATGCTGTACATGCTGTTAAACAGTTGTCAAGGACAACCAACCACTAATCCATTTTTCATGTCAACAGTAGACTTGAGTATTTTCACATTCACAAATATTTGATCTCTTCCAACTTCTGTTGAATTATCATGTTACTAACACAGCTGTCTTACTACATTTTTCTTCAGTCTTTTAGAAAGATTTCTACCAAAGTTCAAATAAACAAACAAACAAACAAATAAACAAATAAATAAATATATCCATCCAAACTGTTGAACATTATGTTCTTACTACGCCCTTAACATGTCCTAATGTGACAATGTGCTCTTCTTGAGCATGACTTACAACAGCTCACTCTCTCCAATCTCTGTGATGGATAGTAGCACATAAAATCTGAGGTTCTGTCTACAGCTGCATGAAATGAAAGATGGAGCTAAAAACTGATTGCATTGTCTTTGGTTTTGCAAAACCGGAGTTGATTTTATGGTAAAGTATCAAATCTGGTTTCTTAAAATTAGATTTCTCTGAAGCCATAGGTGCTTGAATAAGGTTTCCACATTTCTGTGGAGGAGAATGGACCCTTGTGTTATAGTTTGCCATTAAATACTATCAGAAAATGAGACATTCACTTATAAGAGATGTTTGAAACTTATATATACATTTATACTCAAGCCCAACAGTGGTGGCATTCATCACACGCAGTGCTATGTGCATTTAGCTCTGCTGCTTCTCTGTTTATGGACAGGCTATGAAGGCAGTTTGTCAGCAAATTTTTTTGAGTGTTCCCATTAACCAATCCATTCATTCTGAATTCACCCTAATGTAATTATCAAATTCAGCACCGAGCTGGTAACACAGCTATAGGAAAATACCAACCTGTCTCAGTGTTTTCATGCTTTAATTGAAAACAGATGGCAGCTCATGTAATTTATGCTTTTCTACAATCAGTAACATGTTGGTATAAGATAAGAATTCTAGCACTGAACTGCATCTGCTTCGACAACACCATATGCTAGAGCACAGTATAAATATTTATCCAAACCTACTTCATCTTCCCATTTAAAGCTCAGTCACGAGATTGTGAAAGTACCCTTTGGATATCTTCAATTAGCATTGAAACATCTCCTGGGTGCTTTAAAGGGCTTGAGTCTCAGCATCGAACACTGAAGTATCTCCCCTTTCCTAAGCTTCATGAAGAGGGTTAAACAGAGGTGTGTTTGTGCCATATTTACACAATATAAATTCCAGCCTTCAAGTTCCCACTAGGCTGCCTTTAGGAGTTACTAAGACATTTCTCACTTATGATGTCCAAGCTTCTCTACTTTTCCCACTATCCTGTAAAACACTGGAGATTGGCCACAGCCATAAATGTGGCATTTTTTCCTTGGGGAATAAATGAAAAAAATTTTAAGGATTTTTGACTGGTTTATCTTGCTTGTCAAACAGTTAAGCAATCATCAGGTTTGAGGTCAGACTGGCAAGGACCATGGAATGGGTTTTGCTTTTCTCTGCAGCATGGGGTACGTTCAAGCTCCCAAGAATATCACAGTTCAAATTTTTTCCTACTGCAAGAACGTAAGGCATTGGCAATTCCTCTGACACCAGATGGGTTTGGGTTGGCTTTCCTCTCACTTGGCACCTTATGATGTGTAACTTTTAGTCCTTTGTATTACAAGTCTACACGCTTCTGATTGTGGCAGTATTTGGACTCCATGGACTAATAACATACCACCTATGTTCCTTTGATTGCAAGGGACCTCAATGAAATTGTCACCAATCTGCTCCATGAGACAATGGTTGCTCAGTCACACTTGAGATTTGGCTCTTATTCTGCTAGCAAAATCGTCTGAGAACCTGGACCTGAAAAAATCATTTGTGAATGCAGAAAATGATGGCACAGGTGGAAAATCTATGAGGCTGACGTCCTCCCTCTGCTAACTTTTAAAGATCAGGAGGGCAGAACTACACTGAAATGGTCTTGGCTGTATACAGTAATCCCTAAGCAGAGCTCAAAACAGAAGGAATTGATAGCAGTGACCATAGGTTGCTCTCCAAACTCCCTGGTACTAACTGAAATGAAGAACTAGAATAGGACAGAAAAGCTTGGGTGGCCATTGGCAATTTGTATGATACAAAGACCTTTGGTGCAACAGCTTCAAACACTAATTTCCTCAAAATTACTTTAAGAAATCAGATATTCTTTCGCATTCCTCAAAGGCTGGAGTTGGACAGTGAGTTCTCCAGCCAAAAGGAAGAAGAGATAGTCACCCAAACAAGTGATTAATTTATCTCTTTCATAAGCCTCACACTAAGCTACATCTGCTTGTTTTGTCACACTGCGCTGCAGTGATGTCACACTAAATAACAACATGTGATGCATAATTTAAGTCCCTAGTTTGAAGTCAAGTTGTGTAACTTTTCAAAGAATACTTTGAAAGCAGAAATTAACTTACAGAACAAAACACTGAAAAAAGGGGAAAATGTTTTCCCAACAACAACTAGCAATATTTAGCAGTGTCACCTGCAGACCCAAATTTTGCAGCCAGTCAATACTAAAATCCTGCTTTTCCTGTCCTCCACTGCTGACGACAGCGGATAGCAAAACAGAGCTGCAAATAACTTAGAAGTACGCATCGCAACACTGACTCCTTTCATAGCCTCGTGTCGCCTCCAGCTCCTGCTTGTTAATGCACTTACAGCAACCACGCTCTTCACAACACTGTCATGGGCAACCGTACTTCAACAAACCAGGTCTAAAAATGCTTTAATAAAGCTAATTGACAAGATATTTATTCAATTCTTTGCTCAGCTTCATACTTGAAACCTCGGACTCTAAATGGTAATCGTATTTACCAGCCCTAGAAGAGGTAACAAGACTCAAAGCCAAAAAGTGTAACACCCCCTCACACTTCTTCAGCTGACCGTGCTAGTAGGGATTTGCTCAGACTTGAAATGCCTGAAAATTCCACCAGAAGAGGACGTTGTGTGTAAGGAGATGTCAAGTGCTGCCATGAAGACGTGCACATGTGTGATGGAGACCCACGAATCCCAGCCGTCCAGCACTGTGCCTACCACACAGCTGCTGTCTATGGCCAGAGCTCCATCCCAAGCTCATTGAGATTTCTACTCAGACTCCCAGTTCAGTGCTTGGGAGCAGACCAGGAGCCCAGTCAACATCAAACTGAAAGCAAGCAACTACAAAGTCTTTCAGGTATGTTGAGCCTGTGATGTTTACTGCTTTATATAATACACGGAAGAGTTTTAAGTGCATAAAACCGAGGTCCTACAAGGAGACCGAAGGAAGCAGCCCTCTCAACAATTTGTCCAGTGTAATGTAAAGAGAGGAACATAGTATTCTCCAAGAGAGAGAAGTGCAAAACCACAAGCTTTAGAAATAAAGACACTTGCAAAAATGATTACACTGGATGTATCTCCTTAGGAGGAAAAACTCTGCTGTTACTGCCAAGAACTTTTCTATAAACTGCAACGCCAAGTCTTGGCTCTTCTTCAAATTCTTGCCCTTTTCATCATAGCCAACTTTCCCTGTTAGCGCTTCTTTGGTGTAGCACTCAAAGCAACACTGGCAGACAAAAGCCTCTTGCACCAGCCCACCAGAAGTTACTGGGACCAACAGTGTATTTTCAAAGTAGCCCTCCTGCAGCTTCCACACAGGGGAAGGTTTATTTTCAAGAAACTGTCATCTAAAGCTTTTTATACAATTAGTTCAGATTTTCCACATTGAAGAGTTCTGAAACAGATGGATTTTTAACATAGATTTTTAAAATTTTCAAATACTACACTATATTTTACGTACCTATTGCCATAGAAGGACCTCAACAAAACCCCTTATTTTCAAAGAAAACTGGCATTTCTTCAGGAGGGGCTAAAGGTATTCAGTGTTTCTGAAAATGAGGCATCAATTTTGATGTCTAAACAGAGACTCACCTAATATATGGCCATTATGTTTTATTTGCAATTCTGCCCTTAAAAACAAATTTATATAAAGAAAGCATTTTTTCAAATAATCAGATCTGTTCTTTATGCAAATTCAAGGCAATATATCCCAGTTTTACTGCCTAAAATAGTCTTTGCTCCCCTCAAGACAACAGACTATTTTACTTTCAATGTCTTTAATGGGTAACCCCATCAGTGTACATGAGCTCATGAAGAGCATAAATGGCAGAAATGACGACATAATCTGGTACATAAAACCAGTTTCAGAGGTGAAATATGAAAGAATTCAGCTTAACTGAAACATCCCAGTGTGTAGTCACAGTGCTGCCAGCATGAAACCAAAAGTAAAAACAAAGCAAAGCCCCACTATATCCAGCTCTAAGCTGCCGAGTGCAGAAATGAAATCTCTGAGATGATACATATGACATCACAGTGTTAGTATTACTTTTACAAGTCAAGTTTCAGAATAGATCTACTTTATTGTTCGGTGTTATATTCAGAGAGTAAAAGATGCTGTAATGTCTTAAACTCCCAAGTTCAAGATCTAGCACACACACCTGAATAAATTCAATATTTTTAAATTTAAATCCTTTAAATTTTAGGCAGAATTACCATCTGAAAACTATATTCTTCACCTAAAAATTGTAATTGGATGTTATATTTAGGTATTGCATAAAACATAAAAAACTCCATCTCCCTCAGGAATCAAGCTGTTTGCCAGCAGGATGTGTCAGGGTGCTGCATGCTCCAGCAGGCTCTGCAGCTGTCGTTCTTCCTCCCAGGGGGTTTGCCTGCCCGTACTCAAAAAAAAAGTAAATGTTTCAAAGACAGTAAGCTCCTGCAAGTTTCATTTTTTAAAAAAACCACAAACTAGCAGCCAGAGAGGAGAAACCTCTGTAATGCATTTGCTAATGAGGATGCCCTGGTAGGTCTGGCTTTGTGTGATGGATGTGCACCTCAGGAGTTGGGGCAGCATGTGCTGCCTCCAGCTTGGCGGGTGTGAATATACAGGCGAGAGGCAGCTAGGGTGAGTACGATGAGAAAGGGAGATGAATTAGATGGCAGGATAAAATTCATGGCAAACTGGGCTGCTCATGGAATACACCTGAAATGTTCATTTACATTGTTATGGTATAATAAAACATGACATAAAACGCTCATTTAATCTTTGCATCTGGCTCAGCCTGGACACTGGCATAGGTGTAGCAGTTAGTTTCCCTTTCTTGCTTTTATCTGTACTTGGCATAATGCTTTGCTTTCAATTTTCCCACTTTACAAGGGTGTATTAATTCACAGGATATGATATATGCAATATATGCAGGATGCGACCCAAACCCGCAGGTAAGTCAATGGGCTCTGCATTAGCAGTACAAAAAGGCTTCACGTGGAATTTGTATTTATTTCTTCTTAAAAGACATAGGAAAGTATCTCCCTTCTTTATGAAATATGAAAGTATCATACATTCCTGTTTCTAACATGTCTTGAATCTTAACTGCTTTACAGTTAGCAATGTGTAATGCTAGGTTCACTTTCAATAGGTATGTCTGACTTGGTATCTTCCTATACAAGAAAAGTCCAGAAGCTGCATATCAACAACCACATAAATTGCAAAGTAAAGAGGGAAGGTAAAACTGCAGAGTTGGAAGAATGTGAAAATAACAAAAAGAAACAAAACAACCAAATGACCACCAAACCTAGCCAACCAACTGAAAGAAAACCAACAAACACACACCCCCTCAAAAAACCCCAAAATCCCAAAAGGGAAATAGTTAAGAAAGCAGTTTGGATAGGACAAAGGAATTCCATGTGGAAAAGGGACTTGAAGAAGCTCAAGGACAGAAATAAAGAAATGAGGGGAGTGAAAAGCAGCAGAACTCACTGTGCACAAATGCCTAGAACTGAGCAAAGATACTGAGTCCTGGAAATAAAAGCCCCTCTCCCTCCTCAAGTACAGGCAGCCCAAGACCTTCACAGAGCAGCACAAATACCCCTGGTAAATCATCCCATTTTGAAAACCCACCTTCATCCCAGCTGCGGCAGCTGGCCCACTGGGGTCCACAGCCTGGATGTGGCAGGGCTTGCTGCCTCGCACCACAAAGCCCCAGCCCACAGCATCACCAACGATCTGGAAAGAGAAAAGAAGGACATGATCATCTTCAATCAGCTCCATGAAATTCAAGGGGGTAACACCTAAATGGTTCAAGATATAAGTTCAACATCTTCATATTTCCAATATATAGTAAAGGACATCGTGCATAGGCTCCTGTATCACTCAAAAGAAAGGCTCTATCCAAATGATTCCTCTTGCTTTTAATGAACTTTTCTGTTGAACTAGGAGGCTGTAAAAAGCAATGCTCCCAACCACTAGGTTCAAAAATGTCTTTACAGAAAGGCTTTGTCTAATAGTGAGTATGAATCTGTTCCATCATAGCCCAGAACACCCTAAGTAAAAAGCTTCAATTTGGGTAGGTAATCCACTCCTGCAGAGCAAGCGTTACCAAGAGCACAAAGTCTAGATGAGCTTGCATAATAACAATGCTATTGGCTTCATGGAATCTTACACTCCATTTCAGTCAGCAGTACTACATTGGCATCAAGACAGAGTAAACAAGTGCAGAATCAGACCCCAAATGTGTGGAAGTACTGATAACAGAGTCAGGGATTTTAAACTGCAAAGCTTAGCAAATGCAAATAAGCTCTAATTATCCCATTAGAAAATGACTGTTTGGATTACCTTATGCACACAACATGCAGAAAATAAAGAAAAACACTGGAGACGTACCGTAAAAGTTTTTCTCACATATGGAGCTCCAGGCATCAAGAGCTCATCAGCAGTCACGGGTCTCTTTAATACTGTGGAGGTACATAAATGAATAATCAATATCAACATTCCTCTGGAGTTTCTCCTAATAAATAAGATACGATGTTCGGACACAACATCTTTGTGGTCCCAGTTCTCATAAACTCTTTAAATTCTTGCAGAGTTGCTTTGAATTAGTAAAAGAACCAAAGAAAAGACAGCAGAATAACTCGGAGTACAAATGCTGATGGCTCTGGAAAATCAGTGTTTAGCCAAGAGACTTTGTTGTCTGCAATCAAGATCCATTAAACACTACCACAAACATCAGAAGTGGCTGTTCCTGTGTCTGCTGTTGAAAAGTGACCAACCTTCCTGCCGCGGAATGTTTCTTCTTCCTAGCTCGCTCTGTGCTTGTTGGGTGCTTGCTGCTATTTCATTGGAGTCAGGTTTGAATCACAGAATTTAAGTAATAAGAAAATTCTGCTCGAGTCAGGAATTATCCCAACAAAAAGACTTCTGCAACTGTAGGCACAGACAGCTACAGGGATAGCCTAGGTTACCTATCGCTGGCTGAGATTTTACATGAAAGGAAGTACCAGTGAGTTTCTGCAGGTGGTTCCCCATCACCTTCCCATGCATTAGGATAATTTTCCCCCAAACAAGGTAAATGTAAAGTTCTGCAAAATCAAATTAATACCATTCTGTGTACCATTTGTTATCTGTCTCTAAATCCTTCACAAGGTGGAGAACAATGGAAAGATATATGTTGTTCTCCGTATTTGCCTGCTTCACCTCTGAAGTTACAGCTGCTTTTCTTTTAGCAATAAGTAATTTGGATAATGTCTGCTTTTTCAGTCACAGGTGAAAGATAAAATTTCCCACAGATGGTATTCAAAGACATTCATGACTTTCTTAATGACATTCATGGGAGCAGGCAGAATTCTAGCATACATACCAACAGGTGGGGTTTTTTAACTTTCCTGTGGATTTTGACAAACTATGATTTAGGCAGCACTACCCTTGCAGATCATGTATGGTCAATGGAAAAAACCCAAATGACTATGATCAGTCGACAAGTCAGATTCAGGTAAATCATCCATGCAGGACTCCCTTGCATGTCTTCCTTCATTACACGTCTAGAATTTTTTTTTTCTGTTTGATGATTGTTTTTCTACATGATTGATCAAGTCATGGCCTGGAGGGTTTTTAAGTGTTTGCCTGCAAAAGAACTCATCTGATAATAAATAAACCTCTGCCTTGTGTTTATTAGCATGCAGTTCAGTGACATGCTCTGGATCTGGATAGTAGGAAACTATTTGGGAAAAAAAATATCATTTTATAATCCAGCAGAGGATTAAAAGTTCCTCCATAACATTTACATCTGACAGCCTTATGTTAACCTAACTGAGACAACGTGTGGATTTGTACTTGTGCTATTGGAGAAATTATGCTACATTGCCAGTAATTGTATAATTCCTAAAAACAACTCTGTGTATAAGCCCATTGCTGTCTTCTTTCAAATATGAGTCTGTTAAAGCTACTTAGAGTTTTATAACTAGTCCTAAGGGAGAATTTCTTTTAAATAGTAAGAATTTATGCAAGGACAACATCAGCCTATCCTTCTAATTTCAGTGTTGTGCAAGAAGCTGCATTAAAATAAACTTGCTCTCACTACTCATGGGTTGACACTTTGTGTATAATCAGGACCATAAATGAATGGAATAGTTAGCATACTTCAGCTAACACACACATTTATGGCCAGTGCATGAATGCAATTTTATCTGTTCCAGAAAATTTTCCAGGATGTAATTAATGATGTACTGGGGCCAAAGAGCCCTCTGCAAAAAATCTAGCAGAGCATTTCTGGGATGTATACCTGAGAGGCACTCTGCCAAAACTAGATGCTGTGGCAGTCTTTTCATATAGGGGCACATAGGGGTATACGCATTGGAAGATGATGCTGAATGCCCAACAACAGCATCCTTCAAGAATGCAGTAACCACCAGCACCGAGAGCATTCCCCAAAGCCGGACAGCAGGTCTGATGTAGGTGATTACAGGTTTTGGACATGAAATCTGACAGAGTCTTTCAAATTATTTTAATTTAGATCCTCTTAACGAATTCCCATTAGAGTCTAAGGAAAGGGAAGGAAATGTGCTAAAAGGAGAGAGAAAGAAAGCATCCCTATAACTACACCTCTCTTTGTGATGGGCACTCTGCACAGCAGGAATGAAATGCACTTCAGCTCACTCATCTCCAGAGTAAACTGGCAATGTTTTGAATAGGGTTCATGTAGCGCTGGAGGCACTCTCTAGTAATCACTTCAAATGCCAGCATCCCTTTGAAAGCAAAGCTTACACAGATCCACTGAAGCCTTCCCCTGTTGCACAACACTCCCCACACCGTCAGCAGAGACCCAGTAAATTTGAAATAATAAGGAGCACAAAGGGCAGCAGGGACTCTGCTTTTTCTGAGGGAAACAGAGAGGCTGAAACAGTATCTATCCTGGTCTGTTTTCCCTTTCCCAGTTGTACAGTAAGAAACAATTTTAAGTGAACTGTGGAAGAATGGGTGTGTTTAACCTTCCGGCATGGGATAGGAAATCCTTTCAAAAGGAAAATAAGCTTCAACATTACTTTTACCTTCCTAAACAGAGCAGTGTAAGACTTAAACAAATAAAAATGCTGAAATGATCCCTGACAGGCTGAAACAATGCTGCCCCTTTTTTTAAAGGCTGCTGTTTTCTGAATTGTGTTGTTTCGTAGCAACTCAAGCAGCCACTGGATAGTTAAACTTGCCTCTGATTTGCACCAAAGGAATGTCTCTAGGAGATTTGAATCAGTTCAGAGCTTGGCAATGAAGAGGCAAATCTGGGCCTCTGACTGCATGTCCTCCTAAGAGATAAACTGCAGCTCAAATCACAATTATGGGCTTGATGCAGAGATTATTGGAGAAAGACGTTTGGCTTGTGTTCAGCAGAATTAAGGCTAGAAGATGATAATAGTCCCCTCTAGCCTACAAAACCTGTGACGTTGTGAATCTTTAACGTATCCTTGAAAAGATAAACTCAGACACTAGACACGATGCCAGGAATTCTTCACATTGCCTTCTCCCCAAACAGATGTCTGCATCCTGGCTCCTGTTCATCGTAAGTAATGCTGATGCTCACCAGATTTGGGGTTGCAGAGCACGGGAGGACTGCTGCTGAGCGTTGGGCTGCTGCTGAAGTACCCACTGCTGCCACAGCTACTCATGCTGCTCCTCCGTACTGCTGACACGATCTTTATCTCCTTGGTGGGACTCACTACAAACAGAAAATATGGAGAGAAAGGGAACTGGCATAAATTTTTAAACCCATTTCCCTGGTTTCTTTAAAGCAATAACAATAAGCCACACTTTCACTGAGCACTGGGAAGGGTAGTTAGAAGAGTCACTGCATGGGTATAACGCTGTAGCTAACATGATGGCTGAGCTGCTCCCAATACAATGTCTTTTAGGAGGCATTTCAATGTAGGGAAATAAACGTCTCCCATTTTCCTTTTACTCTGCATTTATTCTTTCAGTTCTTACTAGACATTGCAGTAAAGCAAATGCTGTAGGACCCCTCCTCCTCACTTTAACTCTTCTCATGCAATACATGATAAATTACTTTGGACTTGAGGGATTTTAACCACATCTGTTTGTTTATGGATGCTGAATTTTGATCAGCATCTGAAATCCTATGAATACAAATACAAAACCATCCCAGCAAGCTAAAGATTTGGTAAATTAAGGGAAAGGACAATCCCTATGAATAGGGACCCAGTCCTGCCTTTTTCAGACAAACGCTGAAACCCCTTGTCCAAAAAGGACTTTTTAGATCCCACGGAGTTGCCCTACAGACAGCAGCATAGTTGATGAGTCACCTGAGAGAAAACTGGTGTGTTTTCTGTTGTCATGGTTCTGCTTGCGCAGGCAAAATGGGCTGTCATGGCTTTCTGGCATCAAGCGAGATTTCTCAGTGAGGAGCTCCATTAATCGCCGCCGCCGGCGGAAGTTCATTCTGCACTGGTAGAGCAAGTTGCTGTCCATAAAATGGTGCTTGTTGGACACTGGGAAAATAAATGGATAGAAAGTCTGTACCTGGTAAGACTGAAATCAGAGCACACCTAATCTGCACTGTGTGCACTGCACACCTTGGTGTAAGGAAGCAATACCCAGAGCTCTCTACATCCCTCTGTAGACTCAGAAAAGAAGGGAGGTGGTCAGCTTCATGCAGGTAGTTTCAATATATGTGCTTTTGTAGTGTCAATAACAAAGTAAGAAGTCTAGAGGCCATTGCTGAGAGGAATCTTTTACATTACCTTGATTAATGACAAGCACTTTGTATTGTCAAGTGGAAATGGAAGCACCTTATCTTTCCATGACAGGTTGCATAATAGTTTATCTCCAGACATGCTTCTCTGCATGCCGTTTACTGCTGGTGGTCACTATAGACCAGACTTAGCTCCTTACATTAAATTTTCTGTAAATTCATCAGTCTAGGGCAGATCTGGCTGACTACCTTCTTTCGAGCTACACAGCAGCAAAGAATCAAGACCTGTGTATTTCCTCTGTCTTGTTCACCACAGACACTGTGTCCCAGACACTTCCTGCAGGCCACTTCCCCCCCTTCACGCGCATATACAACGTTTGGGAACAGGCATCCGGCCAAAAATAATTTCTTACATAATGAACAGAAGTCTTAATTACAACCTGTTTTGACACTGAGAGTAAATCCCGGGCTGCTGGTGTCAGAGCAAGAGCGCTGACCCTACTTGCAGGCTGCAGCATCATCATAACGTCTGCGTGTTTGTTGTCACTGATGCTACATCTTAATAATGATGAAAAATGCAGCAGTTGGATGGAGCTCTGTGCCAGGTCCCGGAAGTGTTCTGACTCCTTCAGGGCATGATTGCAGGAAAGCCCTCTGGAATATTTCCTGCGTTAGTACTGCAGCGTCTTAAATTGCTGCAGTGATGTTTTGGCTGGGTTTTCTCCATCTTCACCTAGCTCCTGTAATCACATTCCACAGAAATGATTTCCCACAGTTGACCTTTTCCATGAAGGATCTCGATTCTGGATTTACCTAGTTTATAAGTTGCGTTTCTTCCAATATTGAATCACAAGAACTGGTAGGTTATATGTATTTATATGTAAACAACAGGCATATGCACTTAGAGGTCAGCCATGTCTTTGAGTACGTGACTCAGGTATTTGGCCTCAGCCTCCACTGCAAACACTGAACTTCTGCCTTGCTCTTTGTTCTGCCAAACGCGTAGGGTCCAAAAGCAGCAGAGCCCAAGGTGCCGCATCAGATCCAGAGCCTGGAGCTCTGCTGGCCTGCTTTTCCTTCATCCTCATCCCAACACACTCTTTCTTGCTCTCATCCCTTAGTAATACTTCAAGTGTCTCAGATGCTCTCCATGAGCCCCAGAGAAGTACACCACATACATGATAACCTTACAGAAAAGGCTGCATTTAAGCATAAACTGCCCATATGTCATTTGATGCCTGAGAGCAGAAGGAATAGTCTCAAAGAGGAAAAATCCCTGTAACCTTCTCTGGTATATTCATGCCACGGATGCCAAGTCATCCAGACAATACAGATGCCAGTCCTAGATGCGATCCTCAGGGCACAGCCCTCCATACGCATACCACGATTGCCATATGGGGTCAGACCGTATGTCCATCTTGCTAAGAAGCGCGTCTCTTGCCTGCCTGTGCCACTGTCAGAGAGGGCACACTATCTGTACAAATAGACTTTTGCCTTTGGGACACAAGGAATAATCAGGACACAGGAGCTTTCTGAACTGCACATTCTTGTGCCCAAGCTGCCATGCAGACCATCTGCCCCAGAGCTCCACAGCATGGCATAGGCTGTAAGGTATTTCTTAGAATTTTGAAAAGAGGTAGTGTTTTGAAACGCTACCTTTTTTCATGACTAAAGCAGAAAGGTCACACCAGTCAGCTGACCTGTGGTGCTTCAAATACCATCTACACAAAAGACCCCTGTTATTGCCTGGTTCTGTTTAAGTGCTTCAGAAGAGCCAATGCCACTTGGTTTTTCTCTGCTTCGCTTTGGTGCTGAATCTGTTATTTTCTTAAATCAGCCACATGTATGCTCCATGAGCAAAATGGCTTTGCTAAGTCAAATGTGGCATTGCAAGCAATTTGTTACTGTGTTCTGACATTAATTATTGCAGGCACACACTGCTACTGTGCTCCTCACGTTGAACACATACAGTATGCAATACTACTAAACAACACGGAATCCCAGAATCATAGCATGTTTTGGGTTGGAAGGGATCTTAAAGATCATCTAGTTCCAACATCCCTGCCATGGGAAAGGACATCTTCCACTAGATCAGGTTGCTCAAAGCCCCATCTAGCCTGTCCTTGAACACTTCCAGGGAGGTGGCTATCCACAACTACTTTGAGAAACCTGTTCCACCTTCAAAGTGAAGAATTTCTCCCATATAACTAATTTGTATCTACCCTCTTTCAGTTTAAAGCCATTATCACTAGTCCCCCCACTACAAGCCCTTGTAAAAAGTCCCCCTCCAGCTTTCTTATAGGCCCCGTTTAGGTACTAGAAGGTCACTAGAAGGCTGCTACGAGCTCTCCCCAGACCCTTCTCTTCTCCAGGCTGAACAACCCCAACTCTCTTAGCCTTTCTTCATAGGAGAGGTGCTCCTGCCCTCTGGTCATCTTCATGGTCCTCCTCTGGACTTGTTTTAACAGGTCAATAATGCTAAATGAAAAAGAGTCCCACAAATACTCCCTCGGAATTAGAATGACTGTTGCCAGTCTTTTGTAATGTAAGAAATATCAGAATGGTTCTGATTCAAGTTAAATATTATGGCACTGCAGGTTTTAATTAAACTATTCTGATCTGTTTGTGTCATTAACTGAAGTGCCTGGACAGTCTCCAGAAATTATGATAATCAGAGATCAACACACACTTGTATTGCAGACATACTAAAGCATGATGAAATTCTAGAATAATTACTGACCACTAAACTAGATAATGTAAACATTTTTGTCCTGAGATACTGAACATCTTTTAGAGTAATGATACTTGTTTTGACTGAAATATTGTAATATTTATACAACTACAGTAACATAGTTTAAGTCTTACATTGAAGTAATTAATCCCCACTGTAACTATTTCACTCTCAGGGTGAATTTTTATTCAATAAATGAATACCAGTGGAAAAGATAAAACCAGTGTCTGTGTGTTGTAGAATATTTGTATATGATTTACATAATGAATGGTTTGTATCTAAAATGCTTATGACAAGTAACATTAGTACAGAATCCGAAGTTCTCGTTGTCTTTCATAGTTTAATTCCTCATTTCTGTTCAGAGTTCACATTTCACGTGAGAGTGTTAGAATAACAAAGTGCATCCTCAGTTTTAGCAAATCATATCTTTGTAGCACCATGTCACATGGGGTTGTTGGGTTTGTTTGTTTGTTTTTTAAATCATCTGATATATTCATGATTTGGGATGAAATGCCCATGCTGTGAATCTGCCTAAGAACGAGTTGATTTTCAGGATTAAGCAGGAGGATCTACACATGCCCTGGTCCTGTGATAAATCACAACTATGTGAATGCCGCACACAGAGCATGCACAGAAGGTTGGTTTTGTTACACTTAGTAGCATACGCTGGGTGAGAGATACTGGCACATACATGGATGCTCAGCTCAACTGCTTTAACAGTCTGCGGTTTGCTGCAATCAGCAGAGAAAAGTGGGAGTGAAAAGCTTTTCCAAGCTGATTGTAGTATGCTGAGAGGACTGCACAGACTTGCTCAGAAGGGATTTCTTTAAAGGTAATTTAGAGGTTGTTACCTTGATCTAATGTGAAGTGTTGACTCAGAGGCAGCAGCAGGTAAACTTGTGGCAGCTGACAAGGCTCTTGCTCCAGGTGTCTGTCCCTCTTGTAGAAGCTGATGCCTCCAGATAGGGACTGACTTAACTACTCCTGGATTAGTTCACTGCCACTCATAATGGAGCACAGAAAAGCAAACTGGCACCCATTTCAGTTTGTCTTAAAAAGTCAGGACATGGGTGACAAGTATTAGGACCTGCATTTGTACATGATGAGAGGGATGTAAAGAGCAAGGTGGGTTGACTTCATGGGTTTCTTGTTCCAATTTAATTCACTGGTGCTCATGTGGCAACATGTTCCTGTTATGACGTGCACCTTATGAAACAGAAAGAATGTACCAAAGAGAGTAAAGTAAAAATATGGTGACAGCCAACCTCCAAAATCATAAAAGTGCATGAAAGCATTCAT
>WEIS01027484.1:0-12894 GCA_013389965.1 Todus mexicanus
AAAACCCACACAAAACCAAACCCAACCATCCTTTGGCCGGGGCTGGAAGTTAATTTTTCTACCCAAAAGTAACTTTGAGAAGCAAGCCCTTCTAAAAGCATCGCAGGGCTCTACACGCTCAAGTAGAAGGAATCAACGCATAAGCTCGGGTTGTAGGAAAGCCTTTCTGCCAGACTGACGAAACACAAAGATGGGAGGTCTGGGGTTTACTCGCTTTTAGCTGTCAGATGCGAGCTGCTCCTCAGCCCCTGTCTCTGCCCACATCTCCCACCTTCCCTAGGGAACGGTGGCACCTGCCTCAGCACCCCCTGGCTGCTCTTGGCTTTCCGCAGCTACAACTGCAAAGGCCGAGCTGAAGTGGGGAGCTCCCCCCTGCTATGCTGGGCCCCTTCAGTGCCCTTCATGCCAGGATGGGTAGGGAAGCTCCATCGCACAGCTCTTCCCAAAGGCACAGAAAGCAGCGAGCACCTGCTGTGTCAGCGCAGAGATTAAAGCCACCCAGGTTTAACCGTGTTTTGATTCGCCTCGGGAGAAATTACAGAATCGTTTAGGTTGGAGGAGACCTTTAAGATCACCGAGTCCAGCCATTCCCCAGCCCTGCCAGGGCACCACTAACCCACAGCCCTCAGCACCACATCTCCAGGGCTCTGAGACCCCTCCAGGGTGGGTGACAAGTCAACAGGAACAGCGTATAAACAGTGCCCCACCAGCGCACTTCAGCACCTTATTTACACACCTTCTCCACCACAACAAAGGCAGGAATTTACCAGTAAAACGCGATTTTGTCCCCCAGCTTCTTCTCGCTGACATTTCTGTCCAGCAGGTTGTAGCAGATGTTGGTGGTCGCCCCTTTCATCCACTCGATGAAGATCTTCCCCTTGGTCACATCGAAGTTGTACTTCAGGAAGGGCCCCGTGTGCCGCCTCTTCCAGTAGAACTCCTTGGCAATGTCACCCCAAAACTCTGCAAAGGCAAAACGGCCACAGCTTGGCCCCCAAAGAGCTCGCACGGAGGAGGCTGAGCTCGCCTGGGGGAGCCCCCCTTGGGCTCGGCCGAGCTGAGCAGCCCCCAGAGCAGCTGTTGGGCAAGGGGCGCGGGGAGAGCGGGGCAGGGGCTGCGGGCAGGGCAGGGCAGCGGCNAGTCCGCTGCCAGCCCCGTGGGCCCTGTCAGCCCAGTGCCCGTTGTCAGCCCCGTGTCCCTGCCCGCAAATGGTGTCTTCGTCGCCAGCCGTGTTTAGTTTCCCCCCACCGGCCGTGTCCCCCCTGCCAGCCGTGTCCCTCCTCAGAATCACAGAATTGTTGAGGCTAGAAAAGTCCTCTGAGACCATCGAGTCCAGCCTATAACCCAACACCACCACTCAGCTAAACCCTGCCACTAAGCGTGGCATCCAGTCTGTCATTCAACACCTCCAGGGATGGTGACTCCACCACCTCCCTGGCCAGTCCATTCCAGTGTTTAATAACCCTTTCTGTGAGGAAGAGCTTCCGAATACCCAACCTAAACCTCCCCTGGTGCAGCTTCAGGCCGTGCCCTCTTATCCTGTCAGTAGATGCCCGGGAGAAGAGCCCGGCCCTCACCCACCTACACCTTCCCTTCAGGGAGTTGTAGAGAGTGAGAAGGTCTCCCCTGAGTCTCCAAATGCACCTGCAAATGGTGTCTGCCCCTGTCAGCCATGTCCCCTCTATCAGCGCTGNAGCGGCGCTCACCGTGCGGCTCCTCCACGGAGCGCTGGTACAGGCTCCGGTAGTGCTGCAGGGACGGGACATGTGCCGCCGGCAGCAGCTCGGGCCGCGGCCGGTACAGCCGGGCCTGCTCCTCGGGCTGCACCATGGCGGGGGCCGGGGCTGTGCGCGGCAGGGCGGCCGCCNATACCCAACCTAAACCTCCCCTGGTGCAGCTTCAGGCCGTGCCCTCTTATCCTGTCAGTAGATGCCCGGGAGAAGAGCCCGGCCCTCACCCACCTACACCTTCCCTTCAGGGAGTTGTAGAGAGTGAGAAGGTCTCCCCTGAGTCTCCAAATGCACCTGCAAATGGTGTCTGCCCCTGTCAGCCATGTCCCCTCTATCAGCGCTGTCCCCCTGTCCTCGCTATCAGTGGTGTCCCTCCATCAGTGCTGTCTCTCCTGTCACTGTGGTCCCCCTGCCAGCCATGTCCCCTCAGTCAGTGGTGTCTCCCCCTGCCAGCCATGTCCCTTCTACCAGTATTGTCCCCCTGTCCATCATCCCCACTAGTGGCGTCTCCCCCTGTCACTGTTATCGCCCCACCAACCATGTCCCCTGTCAGCCACATTCCCCCCATCAGTGGTCTCCCCCTTTCAGCCATGTCTCCCCATCACCAGCCACGCTCCCCTATGCCAGCGGGTTCCATCACTAGCAGTGCTGCCCCATCAGCCAGATCTCTCTCACTGGTGGTGAATCCTGTGAGCCATGTCCCCTCCAGGCCAGTCCCTGACACTTTGCCAGGTGCAGGGGAGCATCCAGGGTGCCATTGATGAGATCCTCTTTCACCAGCCCCAAAACAAACCCAGAAGCCAGGGCCACGCTGGGTGCCTGGCCCCTGCAGAAGACAGTCTTCATTTTTGTTTGTGACACTCCACTTCCCCACCATGTCAGTTCACAGAGCACCTTTCCGCCTGCGAGAAATTTTACAGACCCTGTGTAGTTAGCAAGAACTTGATTTTTTTCACTGAGACAGCAATCAAATGCTTGATCAGAGGCCCAGAGTAGCAGGAAGGTCTCAGCTCTGGGAGGAAGTCAAAATTCACCCAAGCAAACCCCTGAGCAATCAGCCCTGTTGGAGGAGGAGGTTCGACCTGGGGCCTCCCAAGGGACCAACGGGATTCCGTGAGTCTCTGGCCTATGGAGCTCCTACAGGAGCTGCCTATGGTGGTACCTTCCACAGCAGACACACTGTCAGCTCCATCTTTAACATCCTCCGTGCTGAGTCAGACTGCCGTGCTGGCATTGCTGAGGCAGACTGATGAAACCTTGAATGTCTTTTCTGCCCTGGGGAATATCACCTCTTTGAGCGAAGCTCTGCTGTGCCCAGGGAGCCACTCACTCTGGAGCCGTAGGCAATTTTTGTGGTGGTTTGGGCTGGGGGCCAGGGAGCACTCAAAAGATAAAAGTCCATAACCTTGAACTTCGCAGAGTATTCCACAGGCTGGAGAGAAATGGCCTGGTGGTAGTGAGCAGGTACAGCCTATTTTGGGATATTTAATGTTTTCCATGGTTTAATGCACTCCCTGGGGGCATTGCCTTGCTGTACGCTGCAGGAGATGCAAACCTGTACACTGGTGAGCATCGTCTGCCACTCCATGCAATGTTCTCATCAGCAAAGAGGCCAGAAACAGTTCTACAGACAAAAGCAGCTGCTGGTGGTGTGTAATTTCTGTGAAGGGTGCCTGTCTAGTTTTGAAGGGCACATCTATGCAGCAGCTCCCTGCTCTGGTGTTATTCTGCTGGTTGCCCACACTGCTTGAGGGCAAAGTTTCTTCTGTGATTCCATTGGGGAGGACATAGCTGGTTTCCTCCAAGACGAAAGGCAGGAGTAGTTCAGCTAAGACCTCCCTCCATGGGCTGTGTGCTGCGGGCAGCATCGCTCCAGAGATGGTCTCTATGTTTCCCTGACATGGCCTCAGCAGACTTTACACCCCAGGTCCATCAGCCACCCTCACACCACACTGGAGCACGGGTAACAAAGCTTCCTTGGCCATGTGGTGTAAAATCACTGTCCTGGAAAGCTGCAGTGTGGCCTGGTATTATTCATTTCACTGTTATTAACAAATCACAGGAAGGAATAATTAAATCTTGGGGTACAGGGTCTCGGTCTCTACTAGTAACCCACATGGGGGAAGGCGAAGTCTCCAGCACAAGCCCACATCCATCCACATGCCCAGTTTTAGCATATTCCCTGCTGGAGTTTCAGCCTGAGACCACCAGTCTCCAAGCCCAGGCTCACTCTGTGGCCAGACATGGTACAGATACAGCCAAACCCTGCACAGTGTTTCCCTCCACTGCTCAGCACTATCAATATCTCCAAGTTCCCTAGTGCAAAAAGAGGTTTTTGAAGACAAAGTCAATTTGGCCGTGCAGCCTGCGGTCTCTGGCATGGGAGGTTTTGAAGCTCCCCAGGAGCTACAGGAGTTGCACTCCTCCAGCGCTCCCTCTGCAGTCACGGTCCAGGCAGAGCCCCGTGAGTTTTTGGGGTACACGTGCCACATTACTTAACAATCCCAACTGGAAATCACACTGATCCTCTCCTGGGAAGTGGCACAAACCCAGCACTTCTAAAGTCCTTCAGAAGCCTGCTCACAATGAAAATTTTCTATTAGGAGTTGCCAACCCTTAGTTTTAGCAGCCTCCATCTCGAGGATTCTGCATTTACCAGCAGGGCTTAGCAGCTCACTAACAAACCTTCTGCCCCCTTTCATGCCAGGCAGGGACCTGTAGTTCACTGCACTGCTGGGAAAGGGTTTCTCCACTCTCCCAGTCATGGGACAGGTGCCCCAGAGCCAACAAAGAGCTGGTTTGCAGATCCAGGAGGCACCCTCTTGTTTCCTTCTCATTGGCCTTTGGTTTTCAGTGATCTGCCCGGCTGAAATTCTCCACCAGGCTCAGTGAGAGCACGATTTCTCTTGAGCAACTGTTGCCTGCTGTGGACAGGACGTATTGAGCCACAAGGCCAGGGCATCACCGTGTCCCACCAGCCCATCAGCTGCCCTCTGCCCAGGAGGGGCTGCTGCAGCCAGGGGATTTTGTTGTTGTGCTCTGGCTGCCTCCAGCTGCGGCCCACAAAGCTGCCTGGTGGGGAGCAGTTGCATCGTCACTCGCAATGCACCTGCAAAGCAGAAAACTCAAAAAAATCTTCCCCCAAGACATGTTTTTCCATGTTGTCCCCTCTTGCAGGAGTCTGATAACCCTCCGAGTGCCTGTGTACAGGGCTGTGAACCACGTAGTTGGTACCATCAGTCAGACCCCCCCTTGGCACAAACAGAGCCCTTCTTAGGCTTTCATTTCAGTGGTCTGCAGATGAAATATGAACGTGTCGTGGCCTCCCATCAGTGATTTCATAGGCTCCAGGAAAAGGGCTCCTGCTGTGTGACCAGCTACTCCACCTGGGTCCTGCCCTGGGAACTGGTGCGTGGTGGGGCTGAACGTTGCAGGGTTTGCTCCAAGCTGGGCTCCAGCTCTCCTCCTGACTCACAACGAGCCAGAGGCGATGGGGTGGGAGGTGCTGACCAGGCTGTGGATGTCCCTGATGGGGTTTTTTGTGTTAATTTTCTGGACATGGCCGGGCTGGGCAGCCCTTCACCTGCGCTGAATGAATCAGCACATACCAGCAACAGGGCTAAACCTCGGCTCGCCTGCATCTCCCCGCTGATGACACTCCTCCCCTGCACTGGCTGCAGAGGAAATTTTAATCAGCACGGCGATAACAACCTTTCAGTCCTGCTGGGAGTTATCAGCTCCTTTGTTTGTAAATGAGATTGCTCAGTACCCACACAGCTCTGGATTCTGGCACGCTCCGCTCCTCAGCCCTTCGGCTGCAGCCGCCTGCTCCCGGCTACCGGGGTGTTAAAACACACCATGTTGTGCTGAACACAAGGATCGAGCCTGAACCATCTCCTTCCTGCCTCTGCTGTCGCTGGGAGAGGGACTCCTCAATTTCAGGCTGGTTTAACCTTCAAAGAGTAGCTGATGAATATCAGAGCCTGGTAATTTAGCCCTCTGCAGAGGTACAGATGATATATTCATAATCATTTTACATGTAGATGAGCTCGTAACGCAATCAGGGTTATAAATCAAACCCGGGAGACATGTCAGTGCTGTTTGCCTGAGCTTTTTGAGAGCTCTAGCCCCAAGAAAACGTCTGTCTGTCTCCTAGAAGGGGCCAATTAACCTTATAAAAATGCAGTCTCCTCTCACAGTGGCTCATCTGTTTACTTGGGCTCTGCCGGCTGCTGCTATTTTCGTTCTGGAAGATGAGGCCAGGTCGGGAAGAGGTTTGGTGGAGGCCTGGGCTGCAGAGAAAGGGAAAGGGGGCTCGAAGCGATGGTGCCATCATCAGCGGCACATTCGAGGAGGTGAGGGTTTAACAACTGGCTCCCCCATGTGGCTTCAGAGCTGTCCCCAGCTTCCAGAGAGTGTCCTCGCACACCCATCAGCAAAGCCGCCTTCTTTTGCCCCTCTTTTATTGAGCATTAAGAGAGAGCTGGAGCTCTAGAGCACGTGGTGGTTGTGGAGCCACCATGTCCTGCAAGCTCCTGTCTGGTCCTTGGGGAGCACAGGCCCGGGCGGCCCGGGCGGGCAGGCGGTAGCAGCGTGTCCTCTGCTGCTGAGCTGCCAGTGTGCAGGGCCAGAGTCATAGGATCATTTAGGTTGGAAAAGACCTTTGAGACCATTGAGTCCGCTCATTCCCCCAGCACTGCCAGGGCACCCATGTCCCTCAGCACCACATCTCCACGGCTTGGAAACCCCTCCAGGGATCAGGGGGACTCCACCCCTGCCCTGGGCAGCCTGGGCCAGGCCTGGGGAACCCTTGACAGTGCCCAAGAAATTGTTCCTCAGCTCCAACCTAAACCTCCCCTGGGGCAACCTGAGGCTGTTTCTTCTTGCCATTTTACTTGTTCCTTGGGAGCAGAGCCTGACCCCACCTGGCTCCAGGGAGTTGTCAAGAGCCAGAAGGTCTCCCCTGAGCCTCCTGTTCTCCAGGCTGAACAAGCCCAGGTCCCTCAACTGCTCCTCCCCAGCCTCCTGCTCTAGACCCTTCCCTGGCTCCATTGCCCTTCTCTGGACGTGCTCCAGCCCCTCCATGTCCTGCTGGGAGTGAGGGGCGCAAAATCAAGCACAAGGTGTTCCTCAGCACCAGCAATGCAGAGTTCTCAGTGCAGTGGTGCAGGGTCTGCAGAGCAGTGACGCTGGCAATGCAGGGCCCACAGTGCCAGCAGTGCAGGACACATGGTGCCAGTGGTGCAGGGTCTGAGATGGCAGCAGGGCAGGGTCTGTGGTGGCCGTGGTGTCGTGTCTGAGGTGGCAGCAATGTAGGCTGCAAAGTGCTGGTGATACAGGCTCCAGGCTCCAACTCTGCGCAGCCACATCTCGTGGTGCAGCACGTGGGCTCACCATGCTGGGTCTCATCCCAGCCATGGGGTCTGGGCACACAGGTCCCCACACTGTCCCCTGGCAACATCTGCTTCTGCCACCCTAGAGTCTGGAGCAGCCTGGAGCTGAGCTGCAGTAGGGTGCTTCTCTGCTGCCCAACAGCAACAAAGCCATTACCTACCTGCAAGGAGGGGCTGGAGCTGTTGCTCAGCCCTGCACCCCTCAACCTTGCTCAGACATGAAGCCCAAGCAAGGGCGAGGGCTTGTATGTGGTCACAGGAGCTTGTCCCACACTCAGGCAGCTTGGGGGGCAGCAGGACCAGTGCTTGGTAGGACTGTGAAGGTTGAGGACAGTACCCAACATAGCAGGTCTGCTTTGCTCTTGCTTTGCTTCCTTCTGGCTTGGCCATGTCCTGCCCCATACTGGGTGGGCACGTCCACATGCTGGGAGCAGGATGGGGCCTGCTTTGAATGAGCAGGGTTTAGGGTGGTGTAAGAATGAGCTGGTGGGCAGGCAGACCTGCGAGCAAAGCAACATGGCTGGAGCAGGTCTGGCATAGAGTTGTGGTTGGTGCTGACACCAGAGGGTGGTGTGGTCTCATGCATCACCAACACCAAACCCTCTGAGCTGCTCAGGCCTGAGGGTTGTGATTTTATAGAATCAGAGAATTGCTTTGGTTGGAGAAGAACTTTAAGAGCATCAAGTCCAACTATTCTCCCGGCACTGCCAGGGCACCACTACCCTGTGTCCCTCAGCACCACATCTCCACAGCTTGGAAACCCTTCCTCAACACCCCCAGGGCCCTCAGCCGCTCCTCACCAGACTTGTGCTCTACACCCTTCTCCAGCTCCGTTGCTCTTCTCTGGACACTTTCCAGCCCCTCAAGGTCCTTCTGAGACTGAGAGGCACAAAATTGACCTCAAGATTTGAGGATTTGGCTAAGACTGGTTGTTTGCAGCAAGGTCCTGTTGGACCTTGCAGCACCAAGGGCCAAGGTGACTCATCTGGGAGCTGCCTCCAGATTCAGTGAGAAGTTTGTCCCACCTCAGCCACATATTCAGTATCCAGGACCCCAAAACTTGGCTCCCAGGCATTGCTCACCCATGGCCTCAACTGTGGCCTGCCCTGTGGGAGGACACAACTCCTGGGGAGAGCTCAGGCTCTTGGTGCCAAGGCAGGTGCTATTGAGATGGGGCTGTTTCCTTCTTCACCCGGGACGTTACAAAACCACAGGAGCTGCATCTTCACCATAGCTGGTGCCTCCAGGAGCTGTGGCAGGGCTGAGACCAGGAAAGCCACCGCTGGAGACACATCACTGCTCTGACACATCTGTAAGAGGAGAACTTGGAGGCAGTTGGTTTTTGTTGGGGTTTTTTTCATAGAGAGTTTTAATGTTTGTTTTTTAACAGACTCAGTTTAAATTTTTGCTTTCTACAATAATTCGATGTAAAAATCCCCGTACAATATACAACAGTTTGAACATTCGGAATAAGAAATCCAGCTTGAGGAGACATGTTAAGTTCAGCTAGGTTCTAACACAGGTAGCAAATTCCCTCCACCCTCCCCCAGATTTACCAGCCAAGGAAGCGTGAGGACAGGAACGCTTGACAACTGTCCCCCCCACCCCACCAAGACACCATCTGCCCTGTCCCTGCTCGTATCACAGCGGGAGGGTCCCTCAGACACACCACCTTGGAAAGGGCAGGGTCCTCTCCATGGGATGGTTGGGAGCCTCCAACATGGCAAGGCAAAGGCTGCAGGCAAGCGAGGCTGGCTGGCCCTTGTGCGCCAGTGGGATGCTCTGAGCAGGCCCTGCACGCAGGTCCCTCAGGGCGTGGGGCTCCTCGGGATGGAGAGGAGACCTGTCCTCCCCTTGGCAGCAGCGCCAGCAGCCTCGTGCCCTAGTGCAGCCATAAGGTCATTGGAAGGGGATGGTTGTGGCCCTGCATGGCCCAACCCAAGGGAAGGAAAGCAGAGGTGAGCCCGCTGGTTCTGGGGTCTGAGGGGTCATCTCTGGGTTAGCTCACTGGCCTGGGATCTGGCAGGCTTTCAGGAAACCCCTCTGGCCTGGTCCATGGTACTCAGGTAGCCTGGGATGGTGCTGCTTGTACAGCCTGGAGTGGTGTTGCTCAAGCTACATGGGGTGGTCCTGCTTGAGCAATGTGGGATGGTTCTGCTCAAGCTACACTGGATGATCCTGCTCAAGCAGGTTGGAGAGATCCTGCTTGTGCAGCACAGGGTGTTGCTGCTCAGACAGCATGGGATGGTTCTGCTGAAGCATTAGGGTGGTCCTGCTCAAGCAACCTGGGGTGGTTCTGCTTGAGAAGCATGGAATGATCCTGCTGGAGTAGCACGGGATGGTCCTGCTTGAGCAGCATGGAGTTGTCCTGCTCAAGTAGTGTGGGATGGTCCCACTCAAGCAGGCTGATGTGATCCTGCTGAAGATGCACAGGGTGGCCTGCGTGAGCACTGGGGGGTGGTCCTGCTCAGGCAGCATGGAATGGTTCTGCTTGAGCAGCAATGGGGTGGTCTTGCTTGAGCACCATGGAGCAGCTGCAAGCAGCAGGGGTAGTTCCTCATATCCTGCAGCATCCCAAGCACTGCACTCAAAGCTATGCTTGGCTTTTCTTGCCCCACTTGGAAATCCTCCACTGCTCGAAGTCTCCCAAGACATGTGTGCTTGAAGAGGTCCCAGGGGACTCTGGTCGAGCTCCATGTTCCAAAATAGTTATTGCTAATGGTAAATCAGGACATCGGTGACTTTATCTGGCTGAGTTGTGAAACCTCACAAAGGCAGAGAGCCTCCCACTTCCCCAGGGACCAGTTCCAGCTGCACCAGCCCTATGGAGAAGCGTCTCCTGATGTCCAACATGGATCTCCCTGCCTGCAACCTGTGGCCATTCCTCTACTATGAAAGTGCCTCGGGCAGTGGGGACGGGATGGGAGGCTGGTTCTCCAGCTAACCTAGCCCCACATCCCATCCCCAGCAGTAAGGGATGGTTGTGCTGGTGGGGCTTTCCTGGACTGGTAAGAGATGGGACACGAGGTAGGGGAAGGAGGAAGAGAAGCAGAAAATAACAGCAGGAGTTTGATGTGCTGGGAGTAAAAGGCTGCAGGGAAGATAGAGGAGACGATGAATGGTCATGCTGGGAGAAATCTGTGAGGTAGGTGGGACACTTGGGAGGATAAGGAGGGATGGGGAGAAGATAGGGAGAAGGGGAAAGGTGGAGGAGTATGAGGAGAAATGGGGAGACAGTGGGAGGCAAATGAGAAGGGATGGTGAGACAGCCACAGGTCCAGTATGAGAGACAGGGTGAAAGAGCATGAAAAGGGATGGGGAGTAACAGGAGGTGGAGGTTCACAGGAAAGATGGAGAGATGGAGGTGGAGAATGAAAAGGTGTGAGATGGAGGATGATGGAGAAGGTATGGGAGATGGTGGAAGGTGGAGGACAACGAAGAGGAAAAGAGAGGTTGCAGGAGGGTGAGGAGGACACGGCAGATGATAGGAAGTGGAAGATGAGGAAGAACAGGCAAATAGTGGGTGGTGTTGGGGCACGGGGAAGGACAGGGGATGGTGGGAAGTGGAGGAAGATGAAGGTAGGCAAAATGAAAAACAAGGAGAGATAAGATGGCAGGTGGTGGAGGACAAGGAGGGAAGGGGAGATGGAAATGAAGGAAGAGGAGGGAGGAGGAGACAGTGGGAGATGGATGAGGACAACAGGAAGGATGGAGAGACCTTTAAGGGTAGAGGAAGACAAAGACTGGAAGGCAATGGAGGAGGATGGAGAAGATGGTGAGAAACGGAGAAGCATGGGGAGAATTGGAAATGTGGGAGTGGAGGAGGAGGAGGAGGAGGAAGAGTGTTTGGGTGGTGTTGGCAGCTGGAAAGATGGGGCAATGGTGGGAGGTGAGGGTGGATTTGG
This sequence comes from Todus mexicanus, assembly GCA_013389965.1. Taxonomy (NCBI): domain Eukaryota; kingdom Metazoa; phylum Chordata; class Aves; order Coraciiformes; family Todidae; genus Todus; species Todus mexicanus. Next base: position 11,029 of record WEIS01027484.1, read on the forward strand.
GGATGGGGAAGTGGAGGAGGATGAGGGGACTGAGGAGACAGGAGGAGGTAGAAGAGGATGAAGAAAGATAGGCAGAAGATGAGAAGTGGAGGAGGGTGAAATGGGGCGGGGGGATGGTGGAGGCTAATGGAGGATAAGCAGGGATAAGAAGATGGTGAGATGCAGAGGAGGGCAGAGTGATGGTGAGAGCTGCTGGAGGATGAGAAGGGATGGTGAGATGTTGACATAAAGTAGAGTACGAAAGGAAAACAGAAACTGGAAGCAAAGCAGGATGAGGATGGATAGGACAGGGTGGAGGTGGAGAAGGAAGAGAAGACATGAGGAGATGGTGAGAGGCAGATGAGGATAACAAGGAATGGGATGTGGTGGATGGAGGACCAGGTGAGCGAGGTGGGATGAGAGTGTGACAGGAAGATCTGAAGGTGGGATATGAAGGGCAATGGAGAAGCACAGGAAGGAGCGATGGGAGGTGGTGGGGGAAAACAATGAGGGATAGGATGGAATGTAGGATGCAGGAGCACAGGAGGGCAGGAGGTGACACGGTGGGTAATGGAGGAGAAGGCATGGCAGGGAGGGATGGGACATACTGGATGACAGCACCCTCTGGAGGGACGGGATGTGAAGAGGCTGGAGAACAGGGAGGGATGGGACATGGTGGGGCACAGTGGAGCACAAGGGATAGGACATGATGGAGGGAGCAGGAGCACAGGAAGGAGGGACAGGACGTGGTGCCTGATGGAGGCACACAGAAAGGAAGGATGGGACCTGGTGGGTGATGGAGGACAGCAGGGAGGGATGGGACACCGTGGGTGACAGGAGCATGGGAAGGAGGGATGAGCGGACAATGGAGGAGCAGTAGAAGGAGGGGTGGAACATGAAAGATGGAGGCTCACAGGAAAAGAGCTGGGCTATGGTGGGCGATAGAGAATGGGAAGGAGGAATGGGATGGGTGGGTGGTGGAGGAGCACAGGAAGGGCTTGTTTGGGTTAGGTGGGTGATGAAAGAGTAGAATAAAGAGGGATGGGACATGGTGGGCGATGGGAGAGCACGTGAAGGAAGAAATGAATGCAGCTGAGGATGGAGGATAACAAGGAAGGATGGGATATGGGGGATCACAGAGCAGGAATGAAAGGGATGGGACGTGAAGGAGCAAAAGAAGGGATGGGTCATGGCGAGTGATGGAGGACCTCAGGGAGGGACAGTTTAATGTAGTGAGCCCGGCGGAGGCTGGGACCTGCAGGTGATGAGGGGCACAAGGGCAAGAAGCCATGCGCAATGATGGGAAAGGGAATGTGAGGTCTGTGTGCAGGCTGGGGTGAGCTGCTGGGCACGATGGGATGGGACAGGGGAGCCGTGAGGAGCACCAGCATCACAAGAACAACGCAGAGCTGAGAGGAGCCTGGTGTGAGGTGCCAGCCCTGGCAGCGAGGCCATGGAGCACCCACGGGTGATGACAAGAAGCCCTGGTGGAGTGGGGTCAGCACATGGGGATGGTGACGGGGAGAGAGAGGCGGGTGAGGAGAGGATGGGTCACCGTGCCTGGGCTGGGCAGTGTGTGGGATGGGAGGGACAGAGGCACAGGATCTAGACGCATCTCTCCACCCATGGGTGCCCAGCAGCGCCGGTTCCCCAGCCAGGACAGGCAGCACCGAGGGCGTGGGCACGGGGTTGCAGGGCCTTTATTCATCACACGACAAGCGGGCAGGGTACAGGGTGCGGGATGGGGTGGGCAGGGGCCCGTCATCGGGGCAGAAGGTGCCCTTCATGCGACCTTGGCATGGGCTGGCGAGAGGGAGCAGGACAGGGCAGGGGCGAGCGGGGCTCTGCCCGAAGCACCTCGGGCTGGGCACTGGCGTGTCGGGGGGG
>WEIS01027484.1:12919-36841 GCA_013389965.1 Todus mexicanus
GGGGGCAGAGGCTGCGCGGGGGCCGGGGCTGAATCGGCCACCTCCATCCACACCTCCAGCAGATCTTCCCCGTTGCCTTCGCAAACCCCTGGCCGGCCTCTGCTCAGCCCCCGGCGCCGCGGGAAATGCCCAGCACCGCTATTTACAGAGTAAGACAGAACTGACCGAGAGTACAAATCAGTAAAAGGCAGTTGTAAAAATGAGAAACCACATTCCAAAAGTAGAGAGTCCTTTAAAAAAAAAAAACAAAACCAAAACCCCAAAACAACCAACAAACCAAAACAACAACAAACCACGACCGAACCCAAAAAACCCCGTTATCAATGAAAATGCTAAAAACCGCCCCGAAAGGTTCTATGTACAGCAGGAGATCGCCCACGGCAGGGGGTGCAGGGACCCGGCTTCTCCAGAGCAGGCAGGGACGCTGCTGCCTGGCCCTGGCTGCTGGTGAGGGTGGGCAGCGCCTGCCCCCCGTGTCCCACACCCAGGGGATGAGGGGTCCCCGTGGGGCCGGGCAGGCGCTGCAGGAGCAAAAGGCCATCGGTGCTGGGCCTGCTGGGCCCTGGCTGATGCTGGTGTGTCCAGAGACACAGGCAGTGAGTGGCCGTCGCGGAGATGCTGACGGAGGCTGCGACGTGGCAGTGATGCGGCCGCTGTGCTGCGGGCAGCGAGCGGCTGGACGGGAGGGGGCAGCAGCTTCGGCAGCAAGAGCATTTTTTAAACGAAGCTGCAAGATGACAGCAACGCACAGAGCTCCTGGAGAATGTACACAGCCCCAGAGCAATGCACAGAGGTCCTGGAGAATGTACACAGCCCCAGAGCAACGCACAGAGGTCCTGGAGCAGTGTACACAGCCCCAGAGCAATGCACAGAGGTCCTAGAGAATGTACAGAGCCCCAGAGCAATGCACAGAGGTCCTAGAGAATGTACAGAGCCCCAGAGCAATGCACAGAGGTCTCAGAGCAGCATATGGAGCCTCTGGAGCAGTGTATGGAGCTTCTGGAGCGATGTACACAGCCCCAGAGCAATACAGAGGTCCTGGAGCGGCATATGGAGTCTCTGGAGCAGTGTACATGGCCTCAGAGCGATGCACAGAGCCTCTGGAGCAATGTACACAGCCCTATAGCAAAGCACAATGGTTCTGGAGCAGTGTACGGAGCCCCAGAGTAACACATGCAGCCCCTGGAACAGTGTACGTGGACTCAGAGCAATGTACAGAGCCCCTGGAGCAGTGTAGAGAGCCCAGGAACAATGCACAGAGCTCCTGGAGCAGGGTATACAGCCCGCAGAGCAATGCACAGAGCCCCTGGAGCAAGGAACACAGCCCCAGAGCAACGCACAGAGAGAAATATGTCGAATTCAGCACTTGGAGGAGCAAAGATCTACAAATGGCCCCAGGTAGGGGGGTGGGTGCAATGCAGGGGGGGGCTCCACAGCCGTGGCCCCTCAGGATGGTGGCAGGAGACACGAGCACGCGTGAGTGCGCACACACGCGTGTGCACACACTCACACATGCCAGTACACACACACATGTGCACACAGATGTGCACACACACGTGCATGTACACATACATACGCACACGCACACACACATGTATGCGCGCACACGTACACACACGCATGTGCACACACATGCACACACAGGTGCATACTCACACGCATGTGCACACACACATGTGCACACACATCTACACACATGTGTACGCACACATGTGCACACACACGTGTATACACACACATACACACGTGCACACACATGTATACACACACATATACGCACACACATGTGCACATACACACATGCACACACACATGCACACACACATGTACACACACATGTACACACACACATGTACACACATGTATACACACACACACATGTGTACAGACACGTACACACACACCTGCCTCTCCCCACACTGGGGCCCCAGCACCCCCGTGTCTGCAGCAGGAGGAGCCAGGGGCCCCACGCAGCCCCTTCCCAGCGCCGCCGGCCCCCAGCAGCCCCCCCAGAGCAGAAGAGGTGACGAGGGAGGGCCCCACGCCCAGTCCAGCCTGGGCGAGCGCAGGGACCCTCCCGCCTCCTTCCTGCCCGTGGCTGATGCAACCGCGTCGCAACCGGGGCTGGCAGGGATGCGCTGGAGCTCGGGCGGCGCTGGCAGCGCCCCTGGGGACCGGAGCCAGCACCCTCCAGCCACGGGGACCAACACGACATCGCGCCTCCATCCCTCGCACCCAGCCAGCACCACTGCCACGCTTCACCCCAGCCCTGAGCAGCCTCCCCCGGCCGCTCTCCCCTTCCCCGGCCAGCCCTCGCCACGGCGGGGTCTCCGCCGACGCTCCGGGGCGGTGGCACCGCTGAGGACCCCCGAGAGCCAGCAGCGGCTCCAAGGGAGTCGGGGGGTCTCCAAAGGGGCGGGAGGTGAAGCAGCCACCCCGGCGGGATGGCCCCGCGCACCCCGGGGCTACCGGCAGCCTCCGCCAACACTCCCCATCTGCTTCGCAAGCGTCCCCGGGGAGAGGGGACGGTTACGAGACAGATGCTCCCGCGCCGCCTGCGAGAGGGGCCCCCGCGGGGCGTCAGCGCGGGCGCTCGTGGGCGCCCAGGAGCTGGGTACCGGGCACGCTGCGGCCCCCGGCCCCCCGGCCTCACTCACTCGACGCCCCCGGCTTCTCCTCCGCCCTGGGGGGGTCCGCGGGGTGCAGTTTGCACTTGGAGGGGGAGTGGCGGACGGCGGAGCGGGACGGCCGGGCGAAGCAGGAGGTGAGGGACTGGGAGCTGCAGTCACACGCCGTGTCCTGCAAAGACAGACAGGGCACAGCGGGGTTAGAGGGGTCGGGCGCCCCGGCCCCCACCCCGGCGGGACACCCCGGGGGGCTCCCAGCCTCGTTACCTCGCTGGCTATGGCCGAGATGAGGTCGGGGTCCCGCAGGGCTGCGTCCTTACTCCCCTGGCCGAGGGACGAGGGCTTGGGGTCCTCGCAGCTGCTCTGCTTGAGGACTTTCTTGTTTAGGACGCGGGAGATGTTTTCAGCTGGGTGGTGGGTGGCTGGGCCGGGGTGCTCGGCTCTTTTGCTGCCTTCCTCCCCCCCAGTGGCCTCCTTCTTCTCGGCGGGGGCGGTGGGGCTCTGCGCCCGCCCGCAGACGTTCCTGAAGAACTCCTGCACCAGGCCATACTTGGGTGCTTCGGGCTTGGCCCGGCTGCTCTCGGGGCAGCCCGGCTTCCAGATGGACTCGGTGCTGCCCGCGTGCTCCACCACGCTGAACAAGCTGGACAAGCCGTCGTTGATGTTGCTGAGGACGGGGCTGTCGCGAGTGGTGGTGGAGCGGGCCCAGGCAGAGCCGTTCTGCTTGCCCTGGTGCAGGTTCCAGAGGCTCCTGTCCTTGGAGGCGTCCAGCTTGGAGGAAGACCTCCTCTGGAGCTTTGGGGAGCCGTATTTTGGGGAGCAGCACGGCCGCTCGATCCTGGAGTGGACCTTATCCAGGGAGGAGGAGATCTGCTTGCTGCGCACGGACATGAGGGAGGAGCTGCGCGGGGACCAGCTCTTGCTGTGCACGCCGCTGCCGCGCGGCAGGTCAGTCTGCAGGCCCACGCTCACCGTCTGGATGGTCTGCGTCCCCACGTGGGCCAGCCCCACTGTCTGGCTGGACGTGCTCTTCACCTTCCTCTCCAGCGAGCTGGAGCGGATGGCCTGCCGCACGCAGTTGGTGATCTCCTTCATGTCATCGCTCATGTTGCCGGAGATCTCCAGGTCGTGCAGCGACGGGGGGAAGCGGGGCACCGGCGGCACCGCGCTCTCCACCGTGCCGCCGTCCAGCAGCTCCCGCTGCTGCTTGGAGAAGTTGCACAGCCACTGGCTGTAGGTGCTCTCAGCGCTGGCTGACTCCTCCGGCTCCTTCGGCTTGGCCATGGTGAACAAGAACCCGGGTTCGATCATGATCTTCCCCTCCTTGTTGTGCACCAGAGGCGCCTCCAGCCGCCGCACCACGGGCGGGCTGTAGTAGATGCGGATCCCCGTCTTGTCAGGTGCAGTGTAGCTCCGCTGCATTTGCTTCTGAGCTGGGTCATGCCCAGAGAAGCTGTTCGCCCGCGAGTAGTCCCAGGAGGAGATGCCCAACTTCTCCTTGGCCAGGCTGTCGGGAGCAGGTTGCTCAATATTCACATATGTACAGTTTGAGGGAGAAACGCCGGCGCTGTCCCGGATCCCGTTGGGAAGCAGTTGGGTGGCTGTGGACACTTTTTTGCCCCGGGAATGGTCGCCCAGCCCTGCCGTGGTCTTTCCAGAGAGGTAGGGAGAACAGTCAAGCAAGCTTTCGAACTCTGACATGGAGGAAACGGACTTGGTCCTGTGGGAGAGAGGACAGGGGTCATACGGGGGCAAAGCCGTGGGTTAGGGGGCAACTGGAGGCACTCAACTCCCACCCCAGCAGGACCATCCTGGGCACACGGTCCTGCTCTTCATGGGAGCCCTTGGCCTCCAGGACAACCCCAGACCACGGCTGCATCTCTCCCCAGCTGCCGGGGATGCCAAGCCTGGGGCCAGCCCCAGGCAGCCTCTTCCATGCCCCGCGGACCATACAGGCACCAGCGCATTCACCTTTTGAGGTTGGTTCCCTTGGCTTCTGCTTCAGAGATTGTCTCTTTGTCTGTGATTTTCTCATTGAGAGCCTAGGAGGACACAGAAGAAAGCTCTGGTGTCAGCAAGAACCAGACCAAAGGACACAGATGAGCTGGAGCAGGGGCTGCACCCTGCTCCTCTCCAGCACTACCACCTTCCCCATTCATCCAGGCCTGGCGCCCTGTTCCCAGTGCCACACGGAGCTCACTGCACCCCCATCTATTTTAAATCAGATTTATGGAAGCCCTTTGGGTTCAGGCATGCTCTCCACCCTCTCATTCTCCCCAGTCCCTGGTGCTCCTCCCTGAAGCATCATTTGCTGCTCAAGGGGATGTTATTTGGGGTTCACACGACCTCCCCTTCGCATAGACCTCAGCCCAACAAGCATGTTGAGAGCCCTCGGCCTTCTCTTGCCCACCTCTTTCCAGTTGCTGCCATGCTTCTCCATTTCAGAGTGCTTCAGTGCCCATGGGTTGGCTCCTTTCTGCAACTGGAGAACATGTGGGTCACTCCATGTGTGCAACGTGTGCCCCTCTGGGCAAGCAAAAGCATTTGCCGCTTGCCCCCTGTGCAAGTGAGCAAACTCTCGGGGCGTGCACTGGAGGCAAGTGGCAGAGGCTGGAGGACACGTTCACAGTGGGGGACACCATACCTGGTTGATTTTGTTCTGCAGGTCCTTCGCTTGCTGCTCTGCCTGCTGCTGCTCCTCCTTGAAGCGGGCCAGCAGCTCCACCTTCTCCTGGTTCCAGTTCTTCTCGTTGATCTGCAGCTGCTTGGTGAGGTCCATGACGGCGCTGTAGGACTCTGCCAGGAGATGCTGGTGCTCCTCACGCTCCCTCTTCAACGCCACCTTCCAGTCGGGCAGCGCACGCTCCGCGATCCCTTTGCCTGCCTTCGACTCCAGCTGCAGGGACAGGTTGGTGGCTGGGGGGGACCCAGGGCTCCAGCGCGGTGCTGGCCATGCCCAGCTAAGGGGTCAGGCTGTGGCCATCCCGCTCCCCAGGGCAGGTCTCCCTCCGCCCGGCTCGGGCACTAAGCACGTCCCCAGCCTGTGGGCACGGCCGAGCCGCAGCCGGCCCTGGCTGCAGCCGCGTGGTGCCAGCCGGCCCCGCAGATGGTCACCCAGCGGGACGTGGGCTCCGTGTCCTGCCTGCGGCTGTGCCCTGCCTGCAATCCTGCCCGTGGGGCCCAGCACCACCCGCAGGGCTGGCAGAGCGGGGCCCGAGGGTGCTGCGGCTGCTGCTGGTGGCCAGGGAGGCTCTGGAAACTGGGGCACAGCCGCCGCAGCAGGTCTGCTTGCTTTGGGGAGTAAGGGGGGGAATTGGGGAGCACTGCTGAGCTCTGCCTGGAGAATTCCTGCCTGGGAGGCGCTGGCACTTGCTCAGGGGAGCAGAGCTGATGGATGGCCATGGGCTGCTGCCAGTGGAGTGTGAGGGAGCAGAAACTCTCCTCACTGTGAGGGCAGAGCTGGGGGACCAACGGGGCTGTGCCGAGGCTGCCCTCTCCCCATGGCCGTACATCCCTCTTGGAGCATCTGCGGGGTGCAGAGCCCCAACCTGCACCATCACCCAGGGGAGGAGAGGACGGCACCGATGCTCCTCCCAGATCCCTGGGAGGGCTGCTGAGCCCTGCTACTACCCCACCCCTCCTCGACAAACCCAGCGCAGGAATAAAGAGCATCTTCTGCTGCTCCACAGTCAGATTTTCGTGCCAGCCCCGTTGCTATAGAAACTCGGCTGCCGGAGCGGCTGCTAATTGAGATTCCCCCAGTGCCACCCTGCCCAACAGCCAGCGCCTGGCACCCGGCGCAGGCAGCGCCCCAGCCCCGCGTCCCCAGCAGGCAATGGGGAGCTCCAGCAGCCCGCGGGGTGCCCGAGGCTCCCACCTGGGCGATGTGGCACTTGAGCTCGGCTCGCTCCATCTCCCAGGCAGCCTTGGCCTTGGTGAACTGTTGCTGCAGCTCGCTGGCACCGCGCCGCTCCTCCCGCAGCTCCGTGCACAGCTCCTTCAGCGTCACCTTCATGTCCGCCAGCGTCTTGATGCACTCGTTGGGCTGCTGGGGGGATCGGGGGTGAGTGGAGGGAGCTGGGGGACCCTGAGGGAGCTGCCCTCTCTGCAGCCCAGCCCCACGGGCTGCTCACCCTCAGGGTTACGGCCAGGGGTGCCACCAGGGCAGGGGGTGTCGTGCCAGCGGGGAGCATCCCAGCCCAGCCAGACACCCTGAGAGGAGCTGCCACCCTGTGCCAAGCAGCCAGAGCAGGGGCTGATCCTGCCCACCTTCTGGGCTTACGGGGGCCCCCTCACCGTGTTGGGTGTCCAGGCATCCCCAGCACACGTCTTGTTGTCCGCCTGTTGCTGCGGGGCGAGCTCCTCCTCCTCCAGCAGCAGGTACAGCTCCTTCATGCTGTTCACCTGCAGAAGACACCATGGCTCTGGTGATGAGGGGTCTCATAGCCCACGGCCAGGAATGGGGGGATACCCAACAGCCTGGGGTGGGACACACAGGTACAAGGGACAGCCCTGGGCATGCCAGATAGCGCGGTCCCTCCTCCACAGCAGCTGAGGTGGGAGCCCCTCAGCTCACATTACCTCCAAAAAGTCCTCGCCCTCATTGTGCACCATCTTGCCCTGGCGCCAGCGTTTGAGGAACCACTTGAGCTTCATGAAGAGCAAGAGGAAGCTCTGCCGGAACTGCTGCGACTCCTGCACCAGCAGGTTCTTCTCCTGGCTCCAGAACTTCTGCTCCAGCCTCCTCTGCAGGTTCAGGCTCTGTAGCTCGAACTCCCGCCGCAGCAGCGCTTTCTGGTGGTCCTCCTTCAGCTGTGGAGAGATGCGTTGGCTCCAAGACAGGGGCTGGTGGCAGCGATGTGGTGCCTCCACTCCATAGTATGGGCTGAGGCTGGTGCCAAGCCCATATTTAAGGCTCCTGGGGAGCTGCAACACCCTGGTAGCACGCTGGGGACAGCAGCGCCAACAAGGCATCACCATGGGGCATCGCTATGGGTGGAAGCCCTGCATGGCTGCATGCCCATGTACAAGGGGGAACTCGCTCAGTCTCTGTGCTCCTTGAAGATGGGACATGCTGGGTGTGGTCCTGGGGGACACCCATGTCCTCAAGGGGGTCATCAGCCTGGGGCTGGATGTGGCACGGCCATGGGTGCGGGGACACCCATCTCCCAGGGGTTGGGGCGGCCCCTACTCACCTGGCAGATCTTCTGTGAGAAGTTGTCCACCTCGTCCTTCCTCAGCTGCCTCTCCTGTGAGAGCTGCTCCTGCAGTCCCCGCAGGCTCTCGTTGGCCTCTGACAGCACCAGTTGCAGCTCCTTCATCTGCAATGACCCGGGGAGGAGATGGGGACAGTGGGCTGCACCTGGCCACCCCTCCCCATGTCCCTGCCCCTGTCTCAGCAGCTTCCCTCATCCCCAGCTCTCTAGAGGGCCAGCCCCGTGCCCACAGCCCTGGCCCCAACCCTGCTGGCCAAGAGGCCGCGGCTCCCTGCCCGCGCCGTACCTCGGTGGCGTAGGAGTCGTTCTCCTCGGGCCGGCAGGTTTTGTAGCTCCGGGGATGCGCGGGGTCCGTGTCCTTGGCGTGGGGGATGCGGTAAGGGTCGGCCTCCCTAAACTCAGGCTGCTGCATGCGTGGGCAAGTTAATGAGAACAAACCAAAAGAGCGGGAAGGAAAAAAAAGCCAGAAAACAAAACAATGGGTCTCCGAAACAGTAAAGAACTACAAGACGACAAAAAGGATGAGGAGGAGAAGGAGCTTCATCACCATGGCGGGAGACAATGCGGAAACCAAAAGGAAACACAGGATGAGGAGACACGTGGCCTGGATTGTTTGGGGAAAGGGGAAAAAAGAGAGAAAGAGGGAAAAAATGTGCAAACACCAGTTACGGTGCCATGCAGTGACTGGGGGAGACTGGGACCTGGGGCTGGTGGGACTGCATGCAGACAAATAGGACTCTGAACAAGCGAGTGTGCTCCAGAAAGGGGCTTGCGCCTCCGGCCCCGACCAGCACCGACATCGCCGGGCCCCAGCGTGAGCGGGGCCCCCAGAGAGGAGGCGGAAAGCAGGGCATGAGCTGCACTCCGCTGCTCCGAAGGGCTCTCCATCGGACGCAGCTTTGCCCTGGAGCCTCTGCTCTCCAAATTCCCCTGTCCGGGTACCGCTGGGAGCTGAGGCTTCTTGCAGCCGAGGTCCCCACAATTTGGGCTGCTCCCAGGAGGCTGCAGGCTGCTCTCCTCCCACCCAGCTCAGCCCCAGTAAGCAAAGAGCTTCCGAGCTGGGGGTGCTGGGCTGAGCTGGAGGAGAGCAGCTGAAATGTCGGCCCCTGCTAAGGTGGGATCGCACCTGAGAGCCCCCGGCCATGGGCAGGGCAGCCCCGGCACAATCAGCTCGTGCTGGGGTGAGCCTGGACGGCCACTGCCTCCTGCACTGGGCACACTCTGCTGGAGCAGAGTCCTACCTTGTCCCCGGTGCCACTGGCATGCAGCGAGGTGTTAGTCTGGGTTTGCTCTGGAGAGGCAGGAGGGAGGTTACGCTGGGGATCGGGGTTTGCTCCGTTAAAAGCGGGAGGAAACGGGGCGGCAAATAAAGCGGCGGCTGCTGCGGGGGACGTGGGAAGAAGCCCGTACCTGGAAGTCAGAGGCATGTTCCTTCTGCAGCCCCTCTTTGGTGGTGTCGTGGCTGCCGGGGCTGGAGAAGGGGAATGAGTCCGTGTGCTCCTTGAGGTGGTCCACCTTCCTCACGAAGCAGCCCAGGTCCTGCTGGAGCACGCCCAGCCGCATGAGGAGCGCGTTCATCAGCTTGGCATCGCTGGGGCTCTCGCCGCCGCTACCCACCGCCTCGCCCAGCAGCACCCCCACGCACTCGTTGTCCAAGCAAGCCTTCAGCCCGGAGGTGAAGCCGTTGGCATCCGAAATCAAGACATCGATCGCTTTGCTGACGAGCGCCGCCTGGTCCCGGATGCCCAGCAAGGTCTCCAGGTCCTTGGGCTTGAGCAGCTTGGCGGGACCATCAGGCACCTTCCCGCCGCCAGGCACCCTGTCCTGCCCGTCGGCTTCGCCGCTGCCCATGGCGTCCCTCCAGCCGGTGGTGGGGATGCACTGCGCCGAGTCACCGGCCTCGGCGTCGGTCTCCAGCATGGGCCGAGTGGTCTGGCAGGAGGCCAGGTCGCAGCGCTGGAGGTTGGAGAGCAGCACGCGGTTCTCGTACTGCAGCTTCTTCACCTTGCCGCTCAGCTCACTGATCTGCACCTTGGCCGTGGCCAGCTCCTCCTGCGAGGGCTCGCTGACCACCGAGCAGCTGTCCTCCGACAGCGTCACGTCCAGCTCATGGTCCGACTTGTACTTGGCCAGCTCGTTCAGGAGGAGCTTGTTCTGGTCCTCCAGCTCCAGCAGTGAGCGTCTCAGCAGCTCGGCCTCCTCCTCCACGAACTGCAGGTGCCGGCGCAGTTCTGACACTGTGTCCCCCACGTCCCCGCAGCCCGAGACGCCCACCAGGAACCGCGTGTCCTGCCCCGGCAGCTCTCTGTCCCCCTGGCCCTTCATGTCGTCCATCTCCGCCCGCAGCCCACGGTTTTCCACCTCCAGCTCCACTATCCTCCGGCTGAGGATGTTGGCTTCCTCCTCCACCAGCTTGAGGTGGACCTTCAGCTCAGCCTCCCGGGAATGGGGAGAGTCAGCCAGCTCCTCCACGGAGAGGGAGCTGTCGAGGTCTCCGTACAGTGACCTGTACTTCAGCAGCTCCTCCTTCATGCCATCGTTCTCCTTGGCCAGCTTGGTCAGCTTCTTGCACATCAGGGCTGACTCCTCCTTGGCAAAATGCAGCTGGCACTTCAGGTCTGCGCTGTCCTCCTGGGGACAGAGAGGGCACGGGCATTAGAAAAGCTCTCCCAGGGGTCTTGGTGGCTCCAAGTGAGCCCTGAGGACATGCTACCCTCCCAATCTGGTGATTCCAGGGAAGCTGCAGCCTCTGCTGATGGAGGGGAGCAAACTTTGAGATCCATACTGGAGCCTTTCAGGGAGAGCCTGGACAAGATGCCTGGGCAAGGAGACCCAGGGGTGTGGCCCCAGAAAGGACATTGAACCACCATCCGTGATGTGGGGACCAAGCCCAGCCCTGCTGCAGCCCGATCCACCACGGGGAGGAGGGGGAGGGAAAAGCTGTTGGACTCCACGGCAAAATAAAATCCACTACCAAGGTTTCCTCCCAAAAGCTGGCAAATGCTGAAGCAACTGGTGCTGCTGCCGCTGCATCCCCCCACTAGGGCTCTGCTCCTCCTGCTCAGCCCCAAACCCTCCATCACAGAGCAGAGAAGCAGCGGTTTCAACTTGAAACCTCCCCGTGTCCCAGTCCTCACCCAGCACCCATCCTTGCTGCCACCACCTTGTGAGGGGCCAGAAAACCCAGGCAACCCCCTCGCATCAGCTCACTGGGTCCTTCCCAAGCCCCTTTGCCTCTCAGGACCGTTTCTCCGAGTGTTTGTTTTTGGTTTTGGTTAGGTTTTTTTTAAATTGAGCTGTTAGGATCTCGGCTGTTTGCCCAGGCACACTGTTTCTCAGCTCTGCAAAGCTTTTTGGATGGAGGATCAGGATTTCCTGACGTCCAGCTCCCGGCTTCCCGTGCCGTGGGGGTCACTCGAGTGCTCGGAGCTTTGGCGCGGTCACTGCCAGGAGGGGACCTGCCAGGCTGTGCCCCTCACCCTGTGGCAGCCGCTGGAGCCCCGGGAGGGAGCTGGAGGTGACCAAGCCCCCTGGCCAGGTGGCTGCTGGCCCTGGTAGCCTCTGCCGATCTGAACCCATCCTCTTTCCTGCTTCCTTAGCTGCCAGAAACAAGCTGTCCCTCTCTTTGTGTGCTCCTACCCCCTGAAGCCGTGCCCAAGCTCCCACCCCTCAAACCCCTTATTTACTCTGCAGACTTCCCAGGCTGCTCATAGCAAGGCCAGGGGGGATGGGTGGGGGGATGTCCCATTAATTTGGGGTGCTGGTTTATTCCCCAAACGCCCTGCCATGACCACAGGAACCACCCTGCTGCTCTTCTGCACCGGCGCAGGGAGACGCGGCCTCGCTAAGGCGCATTAAAGCTGAGCCCCCCCCAGTTATCTGTGGGGATTAGGGGGGGGCGGGGGCAGACATGACCTCAGTTCCTGTTTTCCTAGGGAAAAAAAAAAAAAGCAGCAGCTCCACATGTCCCTCCACCCCTTGACATCGCTAGAGGGGCACACACGTCCCCACGACCACCACGAGCGCTCCTGGGGTCTGGGGCAGACCTCAGCGTTGAGTCTCTGCCCCCCAGCTCCATTTTTGGTGAGCTGATGCTCGCCCAGCGCAGCCGGGCAGGAAAGGGGCCCAGGAAGCCACTGATGAGTCACAACCATCTGTACCCACAGGCCCACGCCGCGCCGCAGAGGCCGGGGGGCCACGGCCAGGGGGGTCTGCACCCAGGGGAGCTCGGGGGTTGCTTTCCAGCACCAGCTCCTTCCTGGAGAATCGGTCCCACCACAGGGCTTGGGCCTCATCCAGCCCCACAGCCCCAGGCTGAGGGGTCTCAGTTCTGTGGGGGTGTGGGAAGCAGCCCAGGGCTAGGGTTTGTTTCCTCAAAACTGGAGGGGATATATTCCAGCCTGAGAAGGGGGGTGCTGGAGGGGCTCCTGGACAGCCCCCTCAGCTCGGGGCACAGCCGTGTGTAGGTGCAAAGCCATGATCTGCTCTTTGGGGAGTTGGGGAGCAGGATTCTGGGCCCATCAGTTGGCCTGAAAGGTCTCTCAAGGATGGACTTAAAGGGGGATGATACATAACAGCCAGAAAGCAGACAGTATCTGAGGGGTCCCTCTGCCGTGGGTGGGTTGTGACAGCAGTGACACAGGTCACCCAGAAACCCTCATGGTCCCCACCATGAGATGCTCTGGCAGGAGGCCCTTTCTGGGCATCTCCCCGCCATGCCCCAGCGCTGGAGGAGCAGCTCCACTGCCGTGCGGGTCCTTTTGTCGTTGCAAGAGGATTTTTCCAGTATTAAAACAGTTGCATTTCTATCCCCGCAACAGCAGCTCTGCCCCTCCGAGCCCTGGTAACAGCATTAGCGAGTCACAGCAGCTCAGCCCAACAGCAAGTGACAGCTGAAATCCTGCTGCCGCCGCAAATCCCCCCTCGCTGGGGCTGCTCCAGAAGCCGGGAGTGGGGCAGGGACAGCTCGGCCTCCAGCTCTTCCCCACGGAGACCCCCAAACCCCACGGGGCTCCTGGGCCACGGCCGCGGGCACGGGCAGGAGGGATCCAGGCTGCGAAGGCCCAACCCAAGAGCAGGGGCAGCTTTGGAGGGGGAAAGCCAAAGTCCTTCAGCTCCTTCCTGCACACACACAACGGGTTAAAGCCGCCAGCCGGCCCCTGACACTCCACTGCTAACTGGGAGGAGGGAGCAGCAGAGGACAAGGAGGATGGCCCAGCACATCCACCCTCCCTTCTGCAGGGGCTCCGGAAGGCAGGAGAGCCCTGCCAGGGGATGGCGCTGCCATGCCCACAGCTACTTCTGGGCCAGCCATAGTCTCCAGCCAGCACCATAGCCCCAGGGCTGCTGGAGGGCCAGGGTGGGGAGCCTTGGGTGCGCTGCCACGATACCTGCGCTGATGGCTTCTTGTCGGCCTTCCCGATGGAGCGAGACCCCCGCTTCTTCAGGGAATTCTGCGGAGAGAAGAGAGCTGTTACCCGCAGCGATGGCTCGGCACCCCAGCACGAGCAGACAAACGTCGCTGCTGAGGGACATCGATGCCGACTTCTCCAGCTGCTTGTGAACCCCAGGAAAATACCAGTCCCGGTGGGCTGAGGCCCTTTGCTTGGGGGGAGCTGAACTGGGAAGCATCGTATCATGAGGTTTGGCCAGAAATTCCCCCTGAGGGCAAGCGAGCAGCGAGGGAGCAGGAGTGAGCAGTGAGAGAGCAGGAAATGAGCCGTGGAGAGGCTGAGTCATGGTCCTGTCAAGGAATCCAACCCTCAGGCCAAGGGATGGCTCTCGGGGCATCCCAGTGTGGGAGCGGCAGCTGATGATGTTCTCAAGCAAGAGACATGTCCCGGTCACTCCGCTATGGGGAAGGCTACAATGCTGACTCTGCCTTGAGGGTCTCTGGGGACACAATGGACAATCTCCAGGCTAGCAAGGACGGACAGTTGGGAGGTGGAGAGGCCAGACAGACCAATAAGGGAGACTGGAATGGGGGAAAAACGTGGATGTCCAAAGTAGGAGCAGTTATCTGGGGAGAGGAGCTGGGGAAAACTCCTCAAACACATCCATGCAGCCCCCCAAGGAGCACAGGCTGATCTACACGGCCACCCTGGACCTATTTTCAAGCTGGCGCTGAGGCCCAGCAGCCAAAGAAAGCAGCTGTGAAATGTAAGCGGCTGCCTGTGCCAAGGTGCCGGGCTCCAGGCTTTCCTATTAAGGCCACGACCATCGCTGGAGCTGCTGCTGCTGCTGCAGAGCCTCTGGCGGGGGCTGGCCGTGCCACGTCGGCATCCCTCGCCCCCACCGCACTGGGGACCGCACTGGGGACCGGGGCTGGCAAAGGGCATGGCCCGGCCCTGAGCAGCCCCAGGCACGGTACCCCGGCTCACATGGTGGCTGGCAAAGCTCAACCTTGGGGGCAACCCTTGGTGTGGCCGTGCCTACGACCCCATCACGCCAGCAGCACGCTTGGCACAGGGTACCAGGACTGGTCCCGCTTTTCTCCTGCCCCCCAGGAGATTGGGGTGAAGGCACGTGCCTTTGGGGATGATCTGCCCACCGTGACAATTATCCAATTACAGGAAAAACCTCTTGGAAGGGAGAAATAATCAGCCCTGAGGGGTGCTGAGCCCAGCCCTGCGCAGCCTCCGCTCCACCTTGGCTGGGCTGCTAACAAGCTCTGCCAGCTCCAGCAGCAGGGAGGAGGCGGAGGAGGCTGTGAACTCGCTCCTTTGTCCAGTTAGCGCTCTGCAACCAGCGAGCAACCCCAATGCCCTCACTGGGCTGGGGACACGCCGTCCCCTGGCCTTGGGGGCTGCTCCATCTCACGCCAGCCACCAGCACCCTCGGTGGGCTCAGGCAGCTGCCGAGAGGGGCCGGATCCTGCCCCACGCTCTTTGGCCAGAGCAGAGCAGCAGCTGGTGCTCAGGTCTCGCTGCGCACTGACCACGCAACCATTTTCTCTGCCTGTTTTTCCAGCACCAGAGTCGCCCTGCCTGGCTCCCGCTGCTGCCGTTTGTTATTCAGCCCGCGCTCGCCGGCTGCCGGGAAACCCATTTCACGGCTGTTAGCGGAGGCTGCGCAGCGCAGGGACAAGACACCCGGCCTGGGGTGACGCTGCTCCGTGCCACCCTGCGAGAAAGTGGCTGCAGAGGGGATGGGGGTGATCGCAGCCGGGTCCTGTGGTCGCCAGGAGCTGGCCCTGGCGTTATCCAGAGCTGGTCCCAGCCAGGCCAAGCCGTGCGCTGGCCCCGTGCCCTGCCACGCAGGGGGGCAGGGTGGGGGCAGAGAGAGCCCTCCCTGTGCTTGGCCCTGTCCTCGGCGGGAGCAGATGCCGAGCTCTGCCACAGCACATCTCCTCCCACGCGCTGCCTTGACGGCTCCGCCAGCAGCGATGCTTCCCCGGGCTCCCCGGGGACCTGCAGCATCCCGGGCAGTAGGGAAGTGGGTTACAAGTGCTGCGGTGGATCAGGAGCCCACGCTGTCACCCAGATGCCTTCCCCGTCACCGAGGATGACCCTGCTCCTGGCTGGGAGCTGGTCCCAAGCCCGGCATGGCACGGAGCACCCTGGACCTGGGCGTGTGGGTACACATGTGGCTGCCCAGCTCCGCAGCACCGCTGGAACACTGCTGGGATATTGCTGAGACATCACTGGGCATCGCTGCTGTGCAGCCCCGCGGCTCAGCCCCGTTTGAACCAGCAGTGCGCAGTCAGGATATGGCCAGCACCAGACACTGTGCCAGGGCCCCAGCGGATGCCACGCATCGTGCAAAGCTGTAGCCAGCGTGAGTTGGGCACAGCCCAGGTGACCAGACTCAGCAAGTGGCCAAGGACACATAAAGTGGCTCCAGCTGAGGGGGAAAGTCCTGTAGCCCCCCCTGCACGGGGCAGAGCCACCCTGTGCCCGCAGGGTGGGCTGGAGCATGTCTCACCGAGGCCAGGCGCTGCTCGGGTTTCACCAGCATCTGCAGCAGGGTTTGGGTTTCAGTGGAGTGAGCAGGGATGGGGGATCCCGCTGGGCAGGGCCAAGACACCTTCTACAGACAGAGCACTGGGGACGCCTCCTGGTCACCCCTCCCATGTCCCCCTCACCTCTCGGAGTTTGTCCATCTCGTTCTGCACCACCTGCTTGGCCAGCTCTGTCTCAATGAGCCGCTGGCGCAGGTCCTCGTTCTCCTCCTCCAGCTTGATTCTCTTCTTCTCCACCACCTCCAGCTCATTGTGGAGCCGCACGGAGACGTCCTTGGCCACCTGGGGACACAACGGGGCTGGCATCAGGCTGGGTGCAGCGTGTGTGGGGCTGGAACTGCAGCGCCCAGGCACCTACAGCCCTCATGCAGAGATCACCAGGCTGTTACTAAGATCTTCTGGAGCAAACATGGTGCTGGGTGACACCCTGGCCCCATATGTCTCCTCGAATGCGTGCTGTGAGCATTGCTCCCCTTTCACCAGCGGCAGGGCTGCCCCGTGTCCCCATCCCCTGGCCAAACACTGCCTTCCCCAGCCTGAACACAATGCTGTGGGATGCTTGCTCACACCATGAGGCTGGAGAAGCCTCCACAAGGCTGGAAAAGCCCCCACAAGGCTGGAAAATCTGGTGGGCAGCACCAGAGCAGGCAGCCCCTCGCCACGGGCAGCAGCTGCGTTGGGAGCAAGGCTGGAAGAAAGGCTGGGAGCAAGGCTGGGAGCAAGATGAGCTGCTGCATCACGTTACAGAAGAAAACCGCAGCTGCCCCCGAGGTGACGGGCGCCTCCGTCGCAGCCGGGCATGGCCCCAGAGCTCCCCTCTCCAGATCCCTGCAGGGGAGCAGCCCGCAGCATAAAGGGAGCTTCACAGCATGAAGCGTTCGCTCCTGCAGCTGCAGGAAGGGAAAAACAGTCCCAGATCTCTCTGGTCTCCTGCCCAGCCTGCGGTACCAATGCTGCGCTGGCAGCACCAAGCCCCGCTGCAGGGCTGGGGGCGGTCAGGCCATAGGGTGAGGCTCCCAACCACCCCCAAGGAAGGGCTGCACTTTCTTTCCCAGGAAGGGAGAAGCTGGAGGGGGGTGTTTTTGGCTGCAGCACCCCAAGCTAAGGGCTGCTGGGCAGTTTGGGGAGCGGGCCAGGCCCCCAGTGAGGACAGACAGGATGAGGTGGGTTCCCAGCCCTGCACTTGTGGCACAGCTCAGCGCCAGCACCAGCTGCTTTCTGCTCAAAGAAAAGAAGCCACTCCTCGAGCTGTTGCCCGGCCCCCTCGAGCTGTCTCCAGCTGCCACCGCACCCCACTCCTGGCAGCGGCGAGAGCCCTCAGCAAACACTCACTGGCACCGGCGGCTCCTCGAGGGGCAGTGGCTGGCGAGACAACCTCATCCTGCAGAAATGCCCTTGTCCCTGCCCCAGCCTGCCTGCTGCAATGCCCGGGGCTCGGCAAGGTTTCCCTGAGGGCCGGGAGGAGCAGCTCCCAGGTTCCCCAGGATCCTGATCCCCCCACACTTGTGCTGCTCCAACCCACAGCGGTGGCCCCGTCCCATCCTCACGGGTGCAGGATATGGGAGCTCAATGCCAGGGCACACAGCCAGGCTGGGCTCCAGCCTGCACCGGAGGAACCTCACCCAGGGCACTGGGCCACCCCCACCCCCAGGCAGTGCTGGCCCTCTCCACCTCCAGGATCCCCCCAAGCACCTCCAGACTATCTGGGAGCTGGAAGCGCTGCTCCCCACTTCCCACATCACCCCCACCAGCAGGGAATCGTGATGTCCCCGTTAACGGCCCCACAAACAGCACAACCCTGCAGGGCTCCTTGCACCCCTGCTAGATGCTCGCACCTCACCAGCCGTCGCGTCCACATTTCACCAAAACCCACTCTGGGGGACCTGGGGATTGCTCGGATGGGGCCGTGACCCTCCCAGGCTCACCTTGACGTCCTGCTCGAGGCTGTGGATGAGTTCGCCGTCCACCTGGCCCGTCTGCGCCACACGCAGGCTGCGGCGCTCGGCCTTGCGCAGCCGGTACTGCAGGATGCGGCAGGTCTTGCTGGCCTGGTCCAGCTGCTGCCGGAGCTCCTGCAGCTGGTAGACGTCCTCCTCCATGTAGACATCCCTCATCTCCAGCATCTCGGCGCGCAGCTCCTCGATCTCATCCTGCGGGGAGACAGACGCGCGTTAGAGGGGACAGACCCCACAGCTTGCTCTCCGCTCCTTTCCCCCTTGGGACGCCTCCCTACCGTGGCTCCCCTGCCCTCCTCCACCCCATGAGCCATTTTCACAGCCCTTCAACCCCTTGGGTCAAGCCCTATCCTTGCAGGAAAAGGGCTTAGAGCCAGCTGGGCACCAGCATCCACTGGCGAGCCAGCCACGTGGGGGGCACAGCCAACACGGGCGCCTATAAATATTTGCGGTAAAAGAAAGAGGAAGATGGGGGAGGGAGAGGAGTTGCAGGAGCAGCACAGGCGGCAGCCGCGGCAAGAAAAATGTAGGTCGTCTTTGGAAAAGATGTGTCAGGGAGGCAAGCGAGGGAAGGAGGAGACGGCAGGCGAGGACAGGGGAGGCAGCGCGAAGATGTGAGCAAGATGCCACCAGTGCTGGGGACCAGGGTTTGCCCCCGATGTTACCACCAAGCATCAATCGCTGGGCTGAGTCCCCCCATCCACCCCTTCCCAGCATCATCATCTCTCATGATGACAAGGCTCTCCCAGCCCAGCAGAACCTCTGGCATGGGACACGGCATCACTGTCACCTCAGGTGACATCCTGCTGGCCCCAGCACCGACCCAAAGCCTCCCCCGGGTGTGCAGCACACAATGTTTGTGGGACCCCCTGCAACAGCCACAGCCCTGGTGCCACCTCCCCATCCAGCACAGGGCTGTGGCCACTGGTGATGCCCAAGGACTGTCCCCTTCAGTCCCCGGGGAGCCACGCAGGCTGCGCTGCCCAAAGCTCTTTTCATGTCCCTGTGAACACGGCCTCAACCCAAATCCTCCAAGCAAACGCTCCTGGGTGTTCTCCTCAGCAAGACCTGGTGGACCTGGCATGTTCCTGGGAAGGGGCCAAACATCTGCCTGCCTGCCAAGAACCCTGCACCACCAACCACCCCCCATCGCTGCCAAGCGCAGCTGCCGCTTGCTGGGTGAGGGGCTCACGCTGCCGCCTGGCACCACGCAAGGGCCAAGAGGAGGACCCAGCACAGGCAGCGGGGATGCTGCAGCCCAGGATGAGGGGGACAGGACCCTGCTGCTCCTGATGCCGCCCGGGACACTGACCTCCAGCTGGAGGCAGCAGCTCGGCGCCGGCTCTGCCAGGCGCTGGCACTGTCGCCGCTGGGCTCGCCCGGCCCGGACAAAGCCCCAGCTGCAAGAATTCCCCTCAAAAAGCGAAGCTGAGCCCAGGGAGGGGGGGTGGCAGCTGCAGGGCCAAGTCACAGTCACTCAACTGTTGGCTTCAAACACTACGTGACAAATAAGGAACGTCAATTAGACAATCCCAGATTATCTCCCAGCCCAGGCTGCCGGAGCTCAGCAGCACCGTGGCCGCCAGTGTCCTGCTGCCCTCCGCCACTCTGCTTCTTGCCAGGGGGTCTGGAGCACAGGAGCAGGACAGAAACTGGCCCAAGGCACTGAGATGGGCAGTGAGACATCCCAGGGACACCCAGCTGAGCTGCTCCAGGGACAGCCAGAGATGGTACCATGATGGGGCATCACCACGAGCACATTTCAGAGCATGCAAACCCCCCTCAGAGACAAACTACACATGCCAGCAGAGAGCCCTGCGCTGCCTGTGATCCACCCCAGGGAAACAAACCCCATGGAAACCCACGGCCAGCACTGTCCACCCTCCAAGGCAGTGCCCCATCCCTGGGGACACCAGCAAAACCCCCGTAAGCCACACCAGCCCGGGGAGCTGGTTTATGGGATCTATTCCTTGGGAGCTTTCATAGGAAAAAAACCATTGTGCATCACAAGCGAGCAGGCGCTCTGCAAACAGGTGCTGGAGAACAACCTTCCACCACCACAGTCATGGGAACCATGGCTTGAATACGATTGCAGAGGCGTGTGGGGCTGCCTGTGTCCTGCTCCAGCACTGACCACACCAGCTCCCGTTTGCCATGCGGCTTTCCTCAAGCAGCAGCCGAGCTTGGACAAATCCCAACCAAACCTTAACATTTGCTGGAAGGAAGCCTGGGCTTGCCGTGCTAAGAGCTCCTGCTTGTTTACACCTTGAGTTGTAGCAACCGTTATTTTCGGGGGAGGCCACGTCCAGCATGAGCCTCTGACTGGGCAAAGCTGGAAGGCACAGCCCTGAGCTGCTCCCTGGCAGGGATGCCCCCGTGGGGAGCGGGGCTAGGGGAGGGTTGCAGCAGGAGGGTGCCAGGAATCTGGTGCCTCCCTTCGCTCCAGCTGCAGGAATTCACCCGCACCGCCAACAAACCCTTGGAGCGGTTGCAGCCCGGCAGCCGCACAGTCCAGAGCTCGCCCCTCAGAAGCGAGGTGTGCCGCTAAGCCACAGTAACTGGATTAGGATTGGAGAGCAAAAAACCGCCAGCAAACTGGAAGAGAGCTTAGGGTGGCAAAGCTGAGCCCCTCTGAGGGCAGAACAGCCCCGCACTGCCTGGAGGCAGCGCCTGGGGTGCACAGAGGTTCCCCCCCCAGCTTCGGGGGTCTGTGCCGGTCGCCCTTCACATCCACACCTTCTCTGGAGTCGTGTCCATCTTTGCAAAAGCAAGGCAAAAAGGATGCGGTGAGATAAAGTTAAGAGCAGAGCCAGGAGCAGCAAAACACCCCAGAAACATCCTCGGCTTAGGGCTGCTGGCATGAGCATGAAGCACCAGCACAGAATCACTGGATCACTGGATTTCCTAGATTGGAAAAGACCTTTTAAGATCATCTATGTTTTTTTCATTAGGTTTTTGTTGCTATGGGTATGGTTCACTCGGTGAGCTAGGAGGTCCTTTCCAAGCATGAATATTCTGTGATTCTGTGATCTAGTCCAACCATTAACCCAACACTGACAAGACCTTGACTAGACTATATCCCTCGCACTACGTCTATGCAACGTCCCAATGGCCGAGAACCGATCCACTGAAGAAATTCTTCCTAATATCCAGTCTAAACATCCCTTGGTGCTACTTGAGGCCATTTCCTCTTGTGCTATCACTTGTTACTTGGGAGAACAGCCCGACCTCCACCTATCTGCAACCTCCTTTCAGGGAGTTGTAGCGAGCGATAAGGTCTCCCCTGAAGCGATGTTAAATGAAGTGTGAACCAGGAAGGCAAGGCTGAGGATGAGATAAATGACTTCTTCCCAACACAACCACGCCCGCGGGCTGCTCCCCACCCCCATCCTCTGGCACTGGGTGTTCAACCCCTGCTGCACCCCTGGCTCTGCAGCAGCAAAGGTTTCATGTTTTTTCTTAGTCCAGAAATCACCTATCTTGGGAAAGATGCTGGGGATCTGCAGCCCAGGGAGACTTGTTTCAATGCCCAAGGGATGACAACGTGCAGCAGCAAACACTCCACCGGTGTCTGCAGAAGCCAGTTCCTCCTTGATGGAGGAACCCAAGAGACAATATGCACCTTCAACCTTCTCTGAGCAAACCTCAGAGACCTTGTCTCTCCCTGGGGAGATTATTAAGGACACTAAGAAGCGGCAGGATGGGATGCAAATGGCCTGGTTCCTGGTCACAACCCCCCCAGGCATTTTGAGAGCAGGAGAAGGGAACAGCTCCAGCCATGGCCACACACCCACTTGTAGGACATCGGCTCCTCCAGGAAGGGCAAGACCTGGAAGGGACTGAGCTTTAGGGTGATGGCCCTGAATGGTGGCATGGCAGGAGGGGGAATCCGCCGAGACGGCAGAGCACCTCAAAACACGGATCAGACCCAGCATGGGTTGCGGCAGAGAAGTTAAACCCTCGGCTCTCCTGCCCAAGGGGAGTTACACCCTGGCTCACGCGCCTGCAAGAATGCGGCAAGCTCAGAGCAGAGCAGGGGCCTCGCTGCGCTACGCCCGCAGCCCCTCGGCAGGATCCGCTATCTTTCAGACGCAGAAAGCAGCAACGGATGGAACACAGGATCATGAGAAAACCGACATGGCTGGTTCGGTTGTGGCGCTGCTGGCGGCACATCCACCCTCGGCTTTGGCAGCCTTGCGCTCTGGGGCGCAGCCAAGCAGCAGCCGCCTGCCTGTGGGGGCCAGGCAGCCCTTGGGGGAGCACAGCCCTGCCCACACCCCCCACTCACACCCCAAACCTCAGCGCAGGATGCAAAGGAGGAGAAAGGCTCTGGTTTGCATCGGTGCCTTTGTGCAGAGCTCGGGGCTGTAGTGGCAGCGGGTGTGCCTGCGGAAGAGCCTGTGATTCCCCGTGCAAAGACGGGGATTACCATCCAGGAGCAACAAGCACCGCTTCCTCCGAGATTACAGGACAAAAGCAGCAGCTTTCAATTACCTCTGAGCCCCGGCCAGACAGAAGAGGGAATTACGCTAGAATCTGCTAGGGAAAAAAATCAAACCGGAGGATAGAGGTGCCCAGGCATGTCCCCTGCCACTGAGGGGATCCCAGCAAATGCAGCACCCCCCGAGCCCACGCTGGGGTGCAATGGGTCAAAGGATGAGCACAGCACACCCATATGTCACACACAAGGGCTTCTTCAGGTGCAATAACAGCAGCTCTAGCCCTTCTCTGACAGTAAACATCACCCATCCTTCCCTCCATGTTGTGCTGGAGCTCTATGCAACAGCTCATGCACCAAGCCCTGCCCCTGGCAGGGCCAGCAGCTCCTGCTGGGCAGAGAGCACAGCATGGCAGCCAGGGAAAAACCAACATTTCACAGCTTTACACCTGCCCCCATAAATGAACAGGCAACGAGCTGGGGGCTCTCCCCAGCGCAACCTGCGTCATGCAGCATCTGAAACAGGAAGAGGCTGCAAAGCCCCTTCCCGGGTGACTGCAGGTGGGGTGATACGTGGCAGAACTCTGCACCCTGGCTCTACCTGCAGTTAACGGGCCCCCCAGGCATGGTCCCTGCCCCCGTGGCCAGGCAAGATCTGAGCAGCAGCAGAGCTGGGACCCAGTGGCAACCAGGCTGCCCAGATATAGCCTCCAGGTGCCCCCCGCAGCTCTCAGCGCCCCTGTGGGATGCTCTCAGCAAGCCCACGCTGGTGCCATGCACTGGTCCCCGAGACACGCTCAGTGAGCCCTCGCTGGTGGCATGCACTGGTCCACGAGGTGCTCTCAGCAAGCTCTTGCTGGTGCCATGCACTGGTCCCCAGCTGCCTTGAGGGAAACAAGTCACCCACCCAGCTAATTGGCTTCTCCACGGAGCTGGGAAATGCACACAAACCCCGAGGGACGTGGGGTGACGCAAGGCAGGCAGCAGGAGAGGGGCAGGCAGGGACTTTGCTCCCGGCGTTCTGTGGCTCTTTGCTAAGCCCCTTCCCGCGGAGAGGAGAGGAAAGGGTTTGCAGGCATCCCCTCCCCTCACTCCAAACCCTCTCCCGTGCCCACTCTTTGTCTGCCCGTCCCTCCGCAGCTGCTGCCGTATCGCATCTCACATTTTCCAGCCCGCTGAGCAGGGCTGGGAGCTGCTCTCTCCATCGCACGGCTCAGCAACAGCGAGACGGGGCAAGGACACCCGAGACGCCTCCACCCTCGCCAGGCTGCCAACAGGAGCGTGGAAAACGGCCTTTTTTGGGGAAACGCTTGAAATAACCCCTTGATGGGGGGTCACGGCAGGTGCACGCATCTGAGAGCAAGGGCAAGAGGAGACACCAGCCCACCCAGCGCACCCAGAGCAGGAGGAGGAAGGCTGAGCCTTGCGAAAAACCTGGGTTGCAAAGAGAAATGGGTGAAGTGTGATTAAATCTGTGCCTTTGATTCTGGCAGCCGAGGAAAGATGCAACGTGAGCTGGCACGGTTACCGAGGGCTCTGAGGAGCTCTGCTGGGAAGCTCCACAGCCCAGCGTGCATCACACGGGCGTAGTAGCACCACGCACGTCTGCCTTGTGCCAAAACGCCGCCAAAACCCTCCCAGCTCCAAAAAACCCCAATTTCCTCGTTTTGCTTTAAAAAACCACCAGGTTTTAGCTGGCTCCGAGGAATACATAAAATAAAATAAA
>WEIS01027490.1:813-14202 GCA_013389965.1 Todus mexicanus
GGGGAACACGAATGCTGAATCTGCCCTGCATTTTTTTCATGTTGCTTCCAAAAGACATGTGAGGGAGAAGGAAGCTGATAGAGAGAATAACAATATGATGTTGTTTCATATTCTCATCTTCTCTGGAGGGATAGAAAATGTATTTTACAATATCTTTCTATATATTTTGCCAACTTTGCTTCTCAATGAAGAGTTCAGTGACCCATTCACCTTGTCCACCAAAACAAATCTAGCACATGGAGCACCTGGTCTCCATTAGGCCAGAGACTTAAGACCCTAACATTTCTGAACTGAATTTGACTTCCCATTAAAAGAAATTCAACTGCTTTTAAAGGGAAGGCAAGGAAAGAAAGGAGAGATTGAGTACATAGAGACAGGATATCCAGTGAAGGACAAGTCTGCCACTCATGCCTCCCTTTCTGCTTCACTGCTTAATTACTTAATGAAAGTTAATTATATTTATCGCAAAGAGTTCTCTCTAATTTATAATTTATTCATTTTCAAGAAAAAGAAACCGCTAAAGAATCTGTCACTCACATTGGACTCAGTCTCTTATTTTGGAAATGTGCACAACTTGTGGCTAACAATTAATGAAAAAGAATTTGTTTCCTCGCAGCATTCAGCACTCTTCAACACCCATAACCATGGGGCCTAGACTTACACTGTTCTACAACAGTGATTTAACATAGAACTTTTCTCTCTGGGTTGTTTGTGTTGGTTTTTCTCAATCCGAAGGACTAACTAGCGCATCTTTTATTATCTGCTATTCATTGGAATTATCTGCTATTCATTGGAACCTAGCTACCACTGAACATACCTGTGTTCTCATTTGAATTCTATTCAGTACAAAGTGCAATGATAATCACTTTCCCTCAACCAAAAACATAGCTATTCTCAGTTACCTGAAATACAGCAGCAGTAATAAGGTAGATGCAGATTTTACTGCAGACATACCAGGTTTTACCACCTTTTAAATAGAGCTGTGATATATGCCAATTTAATCTGAAACATTATTTGAAAATGGGATAATGTTGAAATTTGCTTTTATCTTAGGCTGCTTCTCAGTCAGCTCTGGCTTTCCTTCTGTTCATGTTGGCATAAAGGCAGAGTTCTGAGTATCACCGTCAGAGAAGGGTGAGTATAAGTAAAGCAATCATGTATGCATCAGTATATTTCTCCTTTATTCTAGCACCCTTTGTTTTTTCTTTGTATAAAGCAACCATGGTCCTGTTCTCATTCTCAGTCTCTCCTATTGACTCTGCTCCATAGCTGTTTTCACCAATCAGAGCTATCAACCGACAACATAACTTAATGGTACTTTATGAATAGTACATGTAGTTAATCTTATTTTTCCCCTCTTCATGAAGCACTTGCTCGTCTTGTTCAGAATTGCACTTAGGAACATTTTATCTTTGTAACCTTTTTATTGAAAGACAAGTATATCTAAGCAGCAGTTCTGTAGCATATTAATAACATATAAGTATGTATATCTCTACTTCTTCCCTGAGATATGCAAAATAAATACTTCCTGTGCTACAGAAATGTCAAGGATTTGTTAGCTCAGGAGCTCTCTGTCAGCCCTTTCTGGAACTCCAGTTTTGTATTGCACATAACACGTCATTGCTCTTAGGCTCTGGAAGCAAAGAAGCCTTTACTTTTTAAGGTACTTTGTGACAAACTCAGAAGAGAAATAAGCTAATGATATAAAGCTTTTTTATCATTATCGCATAATCTCAATTAAAAGGATTGATGTGTCACCAGACAGTCTCAAGCTCGCAATTCATTTAATTGGTGCTGATGCAGTTGAAAAAAAAAAAAAAGAAAGAAAAAAAAAAAGGAGGGAAAAGAAAAGTGCATACACAAAAGAAAACAATTCCTTGATATGCTAATTTGTTAACTAATGAAAGCATTCTAGCTAGACATATTGAATGGCCTTCAGAAAATACATGTCGTTTTTACTTTAATAAATGGTGGAAAGGGATTAAGTAAACACAAATCATAAGCCAAGAAGCTGGATACTTACTTAAAAATGTGCACAGGTTCAAAAAAAGAAAGCCCTTTCTTCCTGGGGTCCTCTTTCCCAGCCTTTTTTAAGCTACCCAGTTAGACCTTTTCAATACCCTTTAAACTTTAACATATGCATTGCAAAAATATAAAAGCTAAGAAAAAAGGGGGTTTGAAATATTTTGTTTTATTTTATTTTTTGCTAACAGGAACTCGTATTCTACTGGTGGAAAAAAAATAGTTTGGATGTAACAGCTTCATCTTCAATTGTAGGATAAAGTATTTACTAAAAACAGAAAAAAGAGAGATGTCAGAACAGCAAACAGCTTTACTAAGGCACACATTTATTCTGCCTAATACATTTGAATGTATTGAATGTGGATAGTCCAAATCCTGCCTGTCTTGAAAATAGAAGCCTTCATATACCTGCCATCACCCTCCCGCTTCTTTTCACTTTTGTCTTTCCACGGAGAAAATGAAAAGAAAATCCTACTTCTTTTACTCTCTCACCCTGCCCCTCCTGCCCCTTCCTCCCCATTTCTTTCCAAGAAGTCCTAAAGGCCACCTCAGAAGTGTGGCACTTCTTCCCTCTGAATTCATGAGTGTGTGTGTACCCGCACATTTCTCGCTGATCCCAGCTACCTCATTTTTGATTGAGTTACAGTTAGAAAATGAATGCATATTATGAAAATATCGATCAATTTTTGAGGACACCTGAATTTTATGAATATTAATTTTTTGAATGTACAAACTGACCTTTTAGTTTATATTCTCAAGAAAAGTGAGACATATTTATGTAGGTATGAATATGCATGCATGGTAGAGGCCAAAAATGAGACAGAAGGAATGCAAGAGTGACCACATTCTGAAAACACAAATTTATACTCTGTCATAATTTGCATGGGTAATTAAGTTTTTATGTGAGCAATTTCCTGGATTTTGTAGTAGAAGATAGCTACATACACCATTTCTAACCAAACTGACGCAGATTAAAATAAGAAATCTTTCTTCATAGCACATATCTGTACTTCAGCATTCTCCATGAAGTCTGTAAAGCACTCCTAGAGGTAAGATAACTCTGACTGCAATGTTTATGAAGCTTAGAGAATCTGTACACATGGCCCTGTGGGACAGCTTGATGTGCACACTATCTTTATCAAGAACCATTTGGTTCTTCTCTGTATAGCCTTTTTTTCTAACTCACAGGCTTTTCAGACATTGTGGTGGCTTGCCTTACAGAACAGGCTATCTGTCTCTCCTGGACTGCTCCAGCCCATTTGAATTCAATAGCTTTAAGGCCAAGTCTTTCTTAGGAAGAAGCAGCATCTCCCTCCAAATCACTATGGAAATTACCAATAGCAGCAGCACTGAAGATCCAAATATCTATTGGTTGGAGAGGGCTCACCCAGTGCATATGCACATAGACATACTTCCGTTGTGTAAATTTTAGTCTGAAATACAGGCACAAGATGAGGGACATCTGCTGCATGCCTCCAGGCTCCCTTCACAACATAAACACAGTGAGCCTGATGCATCCAGTCTGAACTGGGTTCCTGGGCCTGCATTGCTGCCAACGTGTGCCAGAAGCCCTGCCCCCAAGGATTCCCAGTGCCAGAACAGGAATGCCTCATACCTTCAATGCATCAGCATCAGTGTTCAGTCAGTAGTCTGCCTCACCTCTGAGGTCACCTGCACCAATTCCCTCAAAGTCTAATTTACATGGGTTCCTACCCCACCCCTGGACAAATCTGTAGTCCAGGTGGCTTCACTCTGAAAGTCTTCACCTTTACATGTGTAGATGTCCACTTATCAAGCAGTTCACTATTATCCTTTTGAGTGATGAAAAAGGAATTTAACAGGCCTGAGTTTATGCTTTCATTTAAAACAAGCGCTGTGGATTTGAATTCAATGTAACATTCACATGGGTGTCCTATAGCTTCATAAATTCCTCTGTTCATTGCTTCAGACATTTTTTCAGATACTGAACTAAGACCCACTACTTCCTGAACCTAAGAAACATTTTCAGACTCTATTAAAGACACAGAATTATCCCCAAAAAAGTAGCAGGAGCTAACCAATTTAAAAAATAATTGCATGTTTTTGTTAACAATTTTGCCACTTCATTCTTTGGCTCCCTCAGAACATTTGCTTGCTCCAGTGAGTTGTTGCTTTGAAAGTACTTATTTAACACTTCCTGCTCTAATGCTGCTTCCACTGTATTATGTGAAGAGAGTTAATTAGGAAGGAGAGCAAAAGAGAATTACATCACTGTAATAACAGTACTTGGCATTTAGTGGCATCTTCATTTTGAAACTCTCAAACAGATTAGTAATTATTATTGAAATAATTCTCACAAACTACTGAGAAGTAAAAATGCTCTTAAGTCCACTCCTGGCACATCTTTCTTGTCTCTCCTTCACCATCCACTTTCTGTGGCATGCAGATTGCCCATGGGAACTCAGCTTCAAGGAACTTGATGGTCGCTGCAGTACATCTATGAAAAATTTGCAACGCGTTATCTTCTAGGGAAAACTTGATGGCAGTTTTCTTAGACAAGAGGCTTCCCTTCATAATACTACTTTTACTCTTCTTAATGTCTCTTCTCATTATGCTTTATCATTAATTGATGGAAGAGACCACACACAAGTCACCTCTCGCTTTTGCTACTCCCAGTCTGTGTCTGTCTCATCTAATCAGCACTTGATCCTAATGAATGCCTTTTATTACGTGCTCAACACAGTGCATAGCACTGTGAGGCATAGATTTCTACTGCATCTCTATATCCAAATATTAGTTATATTATTAGTCCTTTTTTTCAGTTACCATACATTCACCTTCCAATTCACCTACCGTAATAACTTTTTAATAGTCTTCCAGTTACTCTGTAAACTAAGGTTTGGTTAAGGGTGTTGCAGACAAATGACTCATTCCTTCTGCCATGATTAAAGCCTTTTTACCTACAAAACAGTGATATCTGCCTTAGGAAATACTGCTTTCAGGAGACTACTTTGACAATTAAAATATAGTGATTATAAAAATCTAACTAGGCATTTTCAACCACAGACCTCTAGGCAAGACCAGAGTTTTGACTTTGGAATCACTCTCCATCCTTAAATATTTCAAAGCCAGGTAATTTGAGTATAAACTCAGCCCTTTCTGCATCCCTTCTCCTATTAGTCAATAGTGCTCTTACAGAAAGAAAACAAAGAAACAAACACACTAAAATCTGCAAGGCGGATGATGGATGCTCTGGAAAATCTTTTTTCCTACAAATTCCCCATCCTTCAGTCTTTACATATGGCTGAAAGACAGCAGTCATTTGAAATATGAAAGCTCTTATAGAAGAAAGATGACCACACAAGGGTAAATGCAATAGGACTAAAAGCTTTTCTCCTGGTTTGTTTTTTTTTTTCGCTTGTTTGCTATGTGGGAGAAGAACCAAGGATTTGTTGAAACAGAAATCTGAAAAAGAGAAACAGAGAGAAAGAGACAACAGCTGATCATCCTCCCCCCCCGAAGACTGAAAAGAAAATGGAGACATCAGAAGATAAATCCTCACATTTAAAATAGCAGACATTGCTAAATCTGTTTCACATCAGGTATTAGCTACCCTTTCGATGGTGGTTATAAAAGTCAAAATCTTTCCTTTGTTCACAGTTTCATTATTATTACTCTCCTTCTGTATCACTCCCTCTGTTTAACAGCCTCGGGTCAGGCCCCAATTAACCAAACTGCACATTGTTAACCCTATAATGTATTTACTTCTTTCTACCTTCTCCACACATTATTACTACCCATGTATTGCAGAGAATATATAAAGTGTTACAGTCTGCAGTCAATAAATAAAATATGGAGTATTCAGAAAAAAACTTACACCCACCAAACACAAAATATGATTTTATGAAATTCAGCTGTACTTTCTAAAAACAGTGTTAGTCTTCCTCCTTTTTGTAGTGCAGCAAAATATGGTTAGCCTTTTCAGAGTTTCACAAGGATTGAAAAACAAGAATGTCCCTTTTCAACGTAGCTCACCCTGCTCAGTTCATGGGTGAAAAAAAAAACCTAGATTGGTCATGGGTCTTCTTCTATCTAAGAGCCCAAACTAACCACAATTTTGACAAAAAATAATGATGTTGAAGTTCCTACAATGACGACAATCTGAACCCAGTGTTTTGGTCATTGTTGGCGTCAGTAGTCTGTTCATTTATCAATCACTTAGTCATGGAGCCTGCAAATTGGCAATGTCAAAGCTTTTGCTGACTGGTAATTCTCTTAGGTGATCTATATTGCACAAACACAAAAGCTACATTAAAATGCCAGCATTTTATACAGCACGACATTTTCCACTCTCCCTGAAATGATTTATCACAGTCACGTTCATATTCATCCAGCCTCCTGTGCCATAATTTATTGGAAAACAGTTCCATAATTGCTGGTATGACTTTGACAAGAATTATATGATGAGAAGATATCAGTCATTAACCATCTAGAAATATCAATTGTTATCCTCACATATGACAATGAAAGCCACATTGATACTCCATCCAGTCAAATCATGTTCTATATGCATACATAATACCCCTTCAGGATGGGTGTTTTTCTCCTGGCAGCGATGAAGTGTCCAAGGAGGCAGCAAGAAAGAATTCTCACGCCTTTTCAAAGTAAAACCTCACAGCCCACAGCACCAAAATCTCCAACCCCCTAGCTATCACTGCATTTAGGGGAAAGCCTATGGAAACCTAAGCATGTAAAAAGAATGCTGCAAGCAGGGAAATAAATTAGAAATACAACTGTTTCAGTAGATGATATGATGAAGTTGGTTACTGTGTCTAAATGCACAAAGGAAATATTCACATGTTTATCTCCCTGGATCTAGTACTGTTACAGCTCACACTGTTGCATGCTGTAGCTCAGTTTCACTGCAGAAGAAATTGCCCATCCATTCTTTCTCCTGGATACTTCTTTGCCTTTAACACCGAAAGCACTACAACAAAAAAATGATTGCCTAGCAGTAGCCTTTCCAGTCCACATTTACATGTCTAAATACAGTTGTTAAACATCCTCAGACATTATTGGATCCAACAGAGATCTGGATGCATCTCACCATTGACCTCTTCAGCATTAGTTTAAAATCATGCTTCACGTTTCAGTGACCAAATATAGACTTAAAGTTACGCATTCATTTCATTATGATGACAGGTATACCTTGCTCTACCCCGTTGCTATGGTAATGGATATGGTAGCCATTAGATTTATGGTAAAATTTATTCCCAAAAGGTAGTTTTTTTCACTCTCATTTGCATGACCATACCGCACTACCTAATTGCAAAGAGAACTCAGCTCTTAGCTTAGCTCAGCAGCTCCTACAAGCCTTGCATTTGCCTTCTTTTGGTTTAAATACAAGAGATTAAATATACTGATGCTTTAAAAAAAAAAATGTCAAAAATCTTGCTCTAGGTGGAAATTAAGAGGAGATCATATGCTAAGCAGGACTTAACTGAGTATGGCTATTCCAAATGCTGTACGGCATGAAAGGGAAAATATTTATCACCTGTGAGAATATCTTTTTTGCTTCACTGAAAAGCAAGGGAAAATATTTTTAAAATTCTAGACACATTTCCTACCTTTTATTGAACACACAGTAGAGTTCTTCTCCTGGTTTAGCATTTTAAACATACCTTATGGTGAGAATATTTACATTCAGAGATGTAAATGTTACAATATTCATCAAAATTTTTGTAAGTCAGGTAAGGGAAAAAAAACCCTAAATCACCAGCAGCTGAGAAAATAGTGTCACAGCTGGCATACAAGTACCTGGGAAAATGTTCTTAAGTTACACCATTCAAGTAAATGCATACCACAGTAAACAATTATTTAACTTCTTTTCCTTGTCAAGCTGAAAAGAAGCCAGTATTGCACTGATGAAAATGTTTTCACAATATTTTAAATTAAAAAGTGATTATATTCTTACACTTTGTATATTTCTTTTTAAAGCTAACTCAGAAGTTGATTTAGTGCTCGAGATTTCCATGGATAAGGGTTTTAAAGTATGTTTGTGTTCTAATCAAATTTTCAGTACCAACCTTTGCATTTGTAAATATACATGTAACAATCTATCTGAAATCTAGTGGGTAGCTCTGATACTTTCTGAAGCGCTCACACTGATGCTGGGGCCAGACTGTACACACAGCCCTCAAAAAACCCACAGGAATGACAAAGTCGTTTTGAGGGGAAATAATACAGCCCTCATCTCAAAGAGATCCTGGAGAAAAGACATGTTACATCCACATGGACAAAACCCTCTTGAAAATGGGAGTCCTAACATAACTGGACTACTAGTAGATGATGTGGTACAGTCAGTATAAATTTGTAGTAAACCAAATCCTATTTAAAATGTTAGGTGCTTCCATAAAGGATGAACAATATGACATTTAAACTGAATTGAAACATCAGCTTGTTAAAAAAAATATCTGTAGTTATATTTACAAAGAAGATATTCACAGAGGATACAAAACAATTAGAAGCAACTGTAGGTTCACCCTGCCAAAGAAAGCACTTCTCAAAATACCTCGGAGTAGGTTACCTACTTGTCCATGTGATTTTATCCTTCTGCTCCAGCACTGCACATTGTGTACAAGTTGCTTCTGAATGTTTTTCAAACCACTTCAGATGGTGGAAAAAAATAATTTTTAAATAACAGTTCTTGGCTATAGTGATATCATCCAGTACTGTAAGGAAGTGGATTAAGAGCTAGCAAGGATGAATGGTCAAATAACAGTAATAAATGTATAATTTCACCAGATATTACAAACACTAATAAAATCTTTTCCTTACCTGCCTCCTATCCCTCTGAGATGATGATGAAGAGGAGCCACTTCTATGTGATGGTGTGGACGTTTTATGAGCTGGAGATATACTCTTCTCCTCTGAACTCATCTTTGCAGCAAACTTATAATAATGATTTTGTGCTGTTATCACTCATGTACAAAAAGGCAAGGGATAATCTTCTGCATCCTTCCTTTTCACAGTTTATGGACAGCCAAAGCGGAATTCAATCTCATCGGAACTGCACCTTAACAAAGAAAAATGTGAGAGAAAGACAATGAATATGTTCTTGCTCTTAAGTAACTCTGCATCAAGGAAATCTGTTGACAGTCACTATTTAATCCAACAAATCTCCCAGTTCCTTACTTGCCTTCCTAAAAACTACCCAGTACAAACACAAATACATTGTTCCGCATTCTTACAGAAGATTAAAGTGGTATCATGTTATTTCAAAAACCACTATGGAAAGGCTTAAGGAGTTTACAGCAACTCTCGGGCAAAGTTTACAAATCTTTGACAAGTGGTCATTATCCCATCTTGTATAGTATCATAACACTGTCAAGTAACTCCTTAAGACTTCATGTAAAAAACAAATACCACTTAGTACGCTGTTATAATCAGTATTTAAAAACTGCAGTTACATTTAGGACTCTGCAAGTTGTGGGTTTTTTTAAAGCAGCTCTTTCTTTCAAAGAAGGTGGCTTCACTGAAGGGGTGAGCAACCAAGTTTCATGAATCAGCATCTTTCAGATGGTGCAGAGCTGACCACACACTCACATCTTGCTCTCAAACATGACTGAAAGATGATACAAAATGTTTTGACCACGAAACACTTTCAGCCACAAGACTGTTGGTCCAGAGGGTATTAATCTTTTCAACTGGACAAGGACTTCAGTATACTTGTTGAATCCCAAGCCCAAAAATAAGGTATTGAGGAAGGCAGGAGCTACCCAGGGCCTAACTCAGGTGCTCTGGGTTGCCATGTTGGGTGCAGTGCCCAGATCTGACAGCGCAGGGCTGTCAGGGTGGCCTCTGGGAGGGGTGGCTGGGGCTGCCCCCAGGCTGGACACACCCAGATCCAAACAGCTCTGCAACAGACCCACCACAGGGCACAGCTGAGCCCCTCAGCAAAAAGATAGCTAAGAAAGGGCAGAAGACATCGTAAAGGCACATGAGAAGGAACAAAACAAGTGACAAACAACTGTGTGAAAACCAAAGTCAGAGAAGCGAGGCCAGGGGAAGTGCCCCAGGCACCAGAGTAGAGATTCCCCAGCAGCCTCTGGAGGAGATGGGCAGTCCTGAAGGAACTGCTGCCCATGGAGCACACACACTGAGCAGATTGTTCCCTGAAGGACTGCAGCCCATAGGGAACCCACATCAGAAGACGAGGAAAAGTGCGAGAAGGCAGGAGTGACAAGGAAAAACTGTCATATACTGACCACAAACACCACCACCTTCATGGCACGTGAATGAAGAAGTGAAATTGAGACCGGAAAAATGGAGGGGAAGGTGTTGTTTTAATGTCTTTCATTTCTCACTACACAAATCTATTTTAATTGGCAATAAATTAATTTTTCCTAAGCTGAGTTTTTGCCCTCAACAGCAATTGATAAGCAGTATCCCTGTCTTTATCTCAACCCACGAGCTTTCTTATCCTATCTTCTCTGACCATGCCACTGAGGCAGGAGGAGTGAGCAGCTGGCTATGTATGTGGCTGCTGGCCAGGGCTAGCTCACCACAGCTACAGGGGCCATTCTCTTTACTCTTTACTCAGCCACTGCTCTGTGTATTACCCCACTGCAAGTATTAGCTTCTTTCTCTCACTTTTTTTCCACTCAAACCTTTAATTTCTATCCAAGAACAGTAAAATAGATAAGAGCAGCACAGAGGATATTTTTGTCAATAAGTAGTCAAACACTACCTATCAAACTCTATCAAAATATTGCAAGTACATCACCAGTACATCATGACAGTTCAGGAACGGAGTTACAGTTCTCTGTGTTTAACAGATTACTTTGAGCTTGCTTCAGCTGATAGATATGTGTCTGATCTTCCATTAACCTTTAATAAAATTGTTCCCTGAATGATGTTGTGTGCTTGAAGCTAACATCTATCTTCTCCATTGCCTTCTTTCTTATTTTGAATAGTGCCATTCCACATACATTGTGATGACAGCACAAAAGGGCCAGCACAGCACAACTAGCTTTAGATAGATGCTCTCCTGTACCATGTTAAACAGGGTCACAACAAAAATACATGAACTAACACTTAGACATGATCACGGATATATTGAAGACAGAGCTCTAGCTTCTCTAATCACAACAGATATCCATGCAAGAATATCATCCTGAACCCAGATACTCACACAGAGGCAGATAATTAATTAATTAATTACATTGTGCCTTGCAGCAACCAGCTTCCAAATACTGCACCCTAAAAACCACTTCTGCTGGAGCTGAGATCTGTAATGACTCATAACTGACAAACACCTTTTCTGCTTATCAGCACTTTTGAGAGTATGAATCTTATCTGTATCTTATGGATGAGCTTCCATCTCCAGCAAGGTGTCTCCCATAGAATTACAGATTGCACATAGTATCTACAGAGCCCACATAGCAAACCAGTTGCATGACTGGGAGGACATGGCTGTTCCAAGAGCAAAAGCTGCCCACATAGCCTGAACTTCTTTTCAGGATGACAAGTTCCTACTAGAAGAAGCCTAAAAAGACGGGTTGTGCTGGAGCTATTAGAGTCAGCTACAAGACAAAGGTTGCAGGAAGAAATAAACAAGCTGCACCGCACATTCATTTCAGAAGAGAGAAAACATAATGAAGCGGCACCGAGAGATTTTTCCTTCTGTCCTAGCACACCAGGGACTGCTGATCCAGTTCAACAGCATTTTCATGCCCAACAAATGCATCAGGCAAATTTTAGCCAAGGAGGTGTGCCAACAATGGTATCGCAAGGTCTACACAATTTTCATATGAATCAAAAATCAGATTGCAAAAATTGTAATCCTAGTTCACAAAGCTGTGTGGAACAGTTATCTAGTAGCTAAATGGACACATTTTCAGTTACTTTCAGTTATGAAGTCACTGAAAATTTTTTAGCAGAGCAGCCTTTGGGCAAACGAAAATCAAACTCTTTTTAAAACATCCGATCTTCATTCAGTTATCACAGGTGGACAGTGATCTGGCACTTCAAGTGTGTTGTTTAAGGCTCTCAGAACACCTTAACCAACAGCCTCGGTGCTGTTGTAAGAAGCAAACCCAATGCTAGCAAGCGATACACAAGAAAAACAGTCCTGTAAATAGTCGCCAGGTTTGAGATTCTGTGAATTATGGGCTTTTTCTTTTAGAAGGTATTTAAAAGATAAAAATAGTGGCTTACACCTGAGCCAAACTCCTCAGTGATTCTGTGTTGTTCTCCAAGCATCAAGAACCTAACCATCAACTTGCTCAAACCACATTGATTTATTTATAACAGTCTCCCAGAAAAGAGATTTAAAACTGAACTACTCCCCTTCACGCTACAAGAAGCAAGCATTTCTGCTTGCCCTATTTAACAGCAACAATAATTTCAATACAAAATTGCTATTACTTATACAGAGAAATTTTGGATAAAGAAACAGTTCAGGGTTAAAAGTCAAAAAAAGGAAAGTGGGATATCTGAGAAAACAAGCACTGGAATCACAACAAAATATTAATGCAAAGTAGCAAGAGCTAGCATTGAGCTTCTTGTTATTGTTCTTGCACATTGCATTTGAAACCTGTTTATGTTGCTAAAAGCTTATCTTCCAATTTTGGCCTAAAATTTGGAAAATACATCTTTTTTAGAACATGTTAGAAAGAATAAATTTAACAAAATTGATGTAAAGAGACATCATTCTCTCCGTAACTAAGATTGAAGCAAACAATTATAAATCTAATTTTTTGGCCAACAAATTCAATTTACCCAAATGAAACCAATGGTTTTGAGACATTTTTCATGGGCTTTTTCCATCAGTCACTGGAAATTTTGCTATCAACTTTAGTGGGAACAGAAGCAAGCCATGTACCATGGTAGAGTATTTCTAGAAAATAATTTTAAAAATCTAAAAACACATTCAAAAACTATGATGTTGCATTTGGCTGGTGGAAGGCTGTTCTCCTAGTAATTGTGAAATTTGTTTTGATACTGTTTCCTGACAAACAGGAACCCAACCTGACTCATTGTACAAGGCCAATTTTATCATAACTTTACTTCATAACAAATATGTCTTCAAGCCGAAAGTTATTTCAATTGATTTCAGTTGGACAATTCAAAAAGAATGGCATTATTCAGCATAAATAGGGGTAACAGTATTGGCCACTGGTTATTAATTGCTGCTTATCCAAATATCATTTACCTTTAAGTTGCATTTTGCACTACAGCAGCTAAAACCTTCATGAACTGCTGAAAACCACCTGTCAGTTTAGGACCGTAAGTTGATTCAGCCCATGAAATGTGACTGCATTGGTTTGCCTCAAAGCTGCTTTGCCATGAGTTCTCAAGGCACAAAATGTCTGTATTGCCTCCAGT
>WEIS01027494.1:2132-12213 GCA_013389965.1 Todus mexicanus
CTTGCTCAGGATATGTCTGGGTCCCCACACCAGTTGTGATTGAAACACAGGGAATTTTGACATGAATTTCAATGAGAAAAACAAGCAAAAAGTTGCCATGATCAAACTCCAGAAGTATGCAACTGAAGTCTGCTACCTAGAAGGGTCCCTAGGAAGAAGCTAAAGCTGTGCACAATTATAACCAAACAGGAAATGTCAAGAAATAGTATTTATTTTTAGATAAATCTATGAGTTTCAGAAGTTCAGTAAATGTGAATGACTAATGCATAGTAAACCACCAATGAAGAACCCGAATTTATTCTTATGATTTCTACAAGAATTATTTTTAGAGCAACATTTCATAAACTTAATAAGAAGGAAAAGAATCTTATTAACCAGAAAGCTGGTCTACATTTTGTGGCAATTTCACTCTAAGCAAGACATACAGCTGAACAATAATTAGGTATAATAACTACATTATGCATGTCTTGTTTCTTGTATATGAGATTCCATTTTTGAATTACAAGAATGACACATTGGTTTAACTTTGAATTTATCTACCCGCTACCATTGATTTTTTCATATGCAGGAAAACCAAACACCTCTTTGAGATAGCTTTGTCTGGACTCTACTGCATTTTCTTTTTTTAACTGTTAATATTTTCAGCAGCTATTGAATGATAATGAGTTTAAAATAATAATCTGAATTTAACAAAGGAGGTGTTAAAGTTCACTATATAACCATGAAAGTGTAAGGGAGATTTATTTATTAATTTAGAAGTAGAACAGTATTATGGTGCTATATATTTAAGAAGTAAAAACAAAAACCAAACAACTGAAACAGTAACCCACAGGGAAGCTTTTGAAGCAGGATCAGAAGTATTTATTTTAGGGCTACTTGCAGCCAAAAATTAACTGGTTTCTTTATTAGCAAAACATAATCAGCACTATAAAAATGAACTACAGAAGGGTTATTTACTACGTGCAGTTGGAGGTCTAGCTACCAGATAAAATACTTTTAAAAATATTTGTAAATGTTTTAGGGGAATGCCAATTACTCTTCTCTAAACAGACATTCCTCTGATAAGATAAACATATACACTGCGGTGATCAGTGACTACCCCTTACCATGGGTGTTTTTACTCACAGGTATCTGCAGATCTGTGTAAGGTACCAGCACAACTCCTCATTCCTCATGTGCAGGCAGCACCCATGTGAGCACTGAAAGACCCTAGAGAGAGCACAGCTGCAGTCCCCTCGTGGAAACAAAATCCTACG
The DNA here is from genome assembly GCA_013389965.1 of Todus mexicanus. Classification (NCBI taxonomy): domain Eukaryota; kingdom Metazoa; phylum Chordata; class Aves; order Coraciiformes; family Todidae; genus Todus; species Todus mexicanus. Next base: position 3,389 of record WEIS01027494.1, read on the forward strand.
CAAGCTCGACTTTTATTGCAATATCAAGCATCTGCTTTTAACTTCAGCAATAATGAAATTTAAAAATAATTTGAGTACAAGTAGAAGGGTCAGATGGTTGGTACAGGATTTTCCTATTCAAATAAGATCGGTATCGGTAGGACTCAAAAGCCTTCATGCCAACTGACGCTGTTTATAAAATACATTCTAAAATCTGTGTACCTGTGAAATTTGTATCAATTATAAAGTTCCTTGCAACAGCCAGGTGGTCCAAGCCTTTGATGACTCTGTTCTCACCTGGGGATAGTATTCTGAGCTTAAACACATTACAGGGTCAGACGTGGGATTTCACAGTGGTGCACCTCTTCTACAATGGAAGAATAGAGGGTATCAGAAAGCAACTCTCCATTAAATCATCCACAGCAAAGCTGTTGGGTGCACTGTCATCTGAGGGTTCCCTGACATCGACCAAGACACAGCTGGGTCAGGCAGGTTTTGTTGCAGCTCTGCAGCACGTAGGCTGTTCACCCTATTCCCACCCACTGCAGAGGTCATTCTTTCCACTGGATGCAAAATCACTTTGTGAGGCTCCTTGGGAAAAATGGTTTTGCTCACAGAGAACAAAAATATCACAGTCTGACTCAAAGTTTAAGCAACTGCCTTAAATTTTCATTAGAGGTCTGGAATCGTATGAAGCCACAGGAAGCAGAAGAGTGGTGAATGGTCGAAAGCACTATCCATAGACTTAAGACTGCAGCTCCCCACCCAGAGTCATTGTTTATCACCATCAAATATTTCTGTCGTGCTTTTTTTCTACAGGGCTTCAACCACTCATAACATCTTTCAATCAAAACTGCGCAGCACAGCTTCAAACATATGATCAAAGATTCATTCACGCACTGCTGTGTTTCACAAGCAGAGTAGACACAAAGAAATAGCCAGATTCTGCTCCTGACCAGCAGAGCCCATGGCAAGGCTCTTGTTTTCACAATCGCATGTAACAAATAAGCACATGGGATGTTTGCACACCAGCACATTTCCCCTGAGCACAAAGTTAATCCTTGTGCACACAGCGGTGGTAAATTCCTATGCAAATGGCCAGTCTGATACTTTCACTGTTATCGAGGACTACAATTACAGTAATAATTTTGCTGTGCACAGAAGCATATACAAGTCCCACTGAGCCTAGGAGCTCATTCAGGGCCTGTTTTACAGCTTATTCTCCAGATGGCTCGCTTTCTAAAGGGAAGATGTCCAGCGGTGAACATGTGCATTTTTTTGCCATTGAAAATGTTCTGCCTTTGCAGACACAGGAGTCGAAACTACTGAGGGAAAATAAGGACAGGCTGCACAGTAATTTCACGAGTGTCGCAGAGTTAAGACCAGAATTCAGATCTCTGTGCCCTGTCTAACAGTGTCCTATCCACTGCTACTGGTGCCATTAGTCATGCTGCTGGGCGAGCAAATTAAGTGTATATCTCTGCGGTGTGCAGAATATCACTTGTGTGAGTCCAAAAGAAACACTCATTCATACCAGTTACTTGCTCATTTAACCAATAAATATTTCCCAGGTTCTAATTTACTGAGTAAAATCTGAAAGGATGAGGTTCCTCTGGAAGAGAAACTTAAGGATTAAGCCTTTATTAAGTACTATGATTACTTGCAGAAATACTGAAGTGTGTAAATCATTTCACTTGTACTGTGTACTCACACTTTTCTGTAATAGCAACTACAGGAGTCATGCATGATGATTGTTGCCTAAAAAATATCTTCTTTCATATCATAGACTCATAGAATGGTTTGGGTTAGAAAGGACCTTAAAGATCATCTAGTTCCAACCCCCCTGCCATGGGCAAGGACACCTTCCCCTAGACCAAGTTGCTCAAAACCTCATCCAACCTGGTCTTGAAACATCGTGAAAATAATTTTTAAAACTGCAACACAAAATACATTACAGTAGGAATCAAAAGTATTATGACTAAGATAATTATTTTACGTTCATTGAATATATCACAAGTATTAAAAATTGACTTAGCTAGAAAAAGAAATGTAATGGAAGTTCATCTCATCTCCTTAACTAGATCTTTGAGCAGAAGTAGCTGCTTGAAAATTGTGCGCCTGGTCACCTCTGGTGACATTTTGACAGTTTGAGGAATCTATTATCAGGGAACAACTGGCAAATTTAGTCTGGTGGTAAGGACTCTCTCCCCCTTGAATTGTTTCACACCGCAGGTTCTGTTTTGAAAGTAGGGCTATTTGGCCTTTCTATTTCTTTTTCCTGCCCATGACAGACAGAAATTCAAAAGGGCTGACAGTAAGAGGCTGTTAATTTGAGAGACTCCCATTAAAGTTGAAATGCACTAGAAAGGAACGACAGATCCCAGATTTCTCCAGTTTCCTTGCAAAGGGCTTGGAGTCTGACATCTTGGGATTTCACCATGAAGTAAAGCCAAGAAATTAGCCGTAGAGAAATAAAGGACAGGAATATGGATGTGGGTTTATCCAGCAGAGAGAAAACCAGGCAGCACAAGGATACACTGTGCTTTTTTGGAGAAGATACCATCTTCTGCCCTGGCCACTCTTGTGCCCTCTTCTGTGCCTACTCTCAGCCCAAAAATCTTTGTGGGTGAAGGCAAGATGAAGGGAGGGAACATGCACTGCTGTGCTCTGTTGCCTGTAGATCGCTCCATTAGTTACAAAGGTGGTTCGCATTTTTCCCGCTATGCCTCGCCCGTAAGGAAGGAGCTGCAATCAGGTGGCTGGGATGAAGATGGGTGGTGTGATAAAAGCTGTGGTTCTGTGCTACTGTGGAAGCCCAGGGGGATGGATGCCATGAACCTTTTCCAGGGGAGGGGAATGAGAAAGGCTCTGCAGTGAGCTCTGCATTCCTCCCCAGACCAAGCAAAGCACAGATACAGACAGTTGGGACCCAAACTTACCAATCTGGTGTTCACACCAACGGGATCTACAAAGATCTAACAACGCTTGCTGGGAATTGCCTAGTAGAATCCATATTTGCATCAGTTATGTTCAGAAACACATTCTGAGACTCACATGTAAATTACATGAATACAGTCACATTTTCTTCAGTGACTGAACACAGGAGAGGAATGATGATTTTCTTCGACTAATCTGAGGCAGATGTGGTAATGAAGTATTTAGGAGCATTAGCCATTCTTACTCATAAAGCTGAACAATACTGATGCTTAAGCACATGCTTGGGAAGGCATTTCTCAGATCCTTGCACGGCTCTTTCAGTTCAGCAATCTGAAAAAAAAAAAGTGATATGTTTTTGGAAGTCTGCCAGAGCCATGATAAATAATACACTGTCCCTGATAGTTTCAATACAGCAGTTCTCTGAAACTCATTTCAGCCAAAGAGCCTTCCTCTCCTGTAAACACTTTTGCTGGTCTTGTGGGTACATGATATAAATCAATTACTTAAACACAGCTGAAGTATTGCATTTTACCAAACTTTCCGGAATATAAATATTTTTAAACCTGGTTCTCTGTTTATGTGCCACACAGCTACAGTTGCATGCCTGAGCTGACAAGGAATTCGAAGTGACAAGAGGCACCTGCCTGCAGAAATTCTCCTGTTTACCCTCTGCTGGTGTGTTAACCACACAGGCAGATTAGGCAGAAGTTACACAAAATATGCAAAATACATGCACACAGAGTTTCCTCTCCTTGCTTAGGCAATTACAGGATTTTTCAAGGCTGGATGTAACCTGAATCAGAGTAGAGGGCTGCACAGCCAAGCACTTGTAATACATCATTAAGTTTAGGAACAAATGCTGCACAGGCCAAACCAAACTCCGGCGAGGCTGTTCAAGTACATCCAGACCTCCCTACCTATTTAAATTAAAAGGAGTTTTCTGCCCAGCTGTGCTCCTGGCATCATTCTGGTTTCCAGCTTTAGGTCCTGTTCATTTCTTGTAGAGTAAGAGTTTGTAGTATTAAGTCCACTGATGTAGCCTACTCTGAAACTTTCCATGTCTCAGCACAGCAGCCCATAGGTATCAGCACACATTATCCAGCCAAAGGAGTATTCAGAACATTTATCAGCGTAGCTGCAGTGGGGATATGGAGGAGGTTGGCAGCACAAGGTACCGGCATAAAATTTCCAGAGTTTGTAAATTAATTTTAGTCAGATCGGCCACCCTGCAAACATAAACATAACATCTACAGAGCTGCAGATGGAGGAGGTATGTGTTACTCTTCACTCCTTCAATGCCACGACTAACAGGATACAGACGTGCAGAAGCTCATGCAGGAGTTCTCCCAAATAATTTCCAGCCAGAACAGTAGAAAAGCTTGGTTCGCCCATGCACAACACAAACAAAACTCAGAGAACACTGTACAAGGAAAGCTCTTCTCCAAACACAAATGTCTGAGGATTTGTTTAATGATTAAAGATGAGAGGAAGATGTCTAAATTTAATCCTCTCTCTGCTGCAGACCCTCTGTGATCTAATGCAGGTGATTCCAGATGGGACCTCTCTGGCCACCGATGTGGGCACCGACACCAGAGTTACCTGAGATTGCTTTTACAGTGAATTATTCACTGAGTCACCCACTGAGACAGACACAGTTTATTCCTGTACCTTAAGGTGGGTAACCGCATTCGCTCAAATGCATCTCAGTTGGCAACAAAGGGAGCGTAAGGTGATTAAATTGACACGTTTACCTCAAGCAAGGCAGGTGAGATCTTCAGCACTCCTTGGGAAAAGGCACCCAAACCAAACATACTGCTAGAGTGGAGGCAGGGGCTTACCTGCTACATACGCTCAAGGGGAGCTGTGTCGAGAGCTTTGAGACACACTTGGAACAGCGATTCTGAGGCTTTTAGCCAATTTCTTCTGGCTGGCAGAGCCCTTCACTTCACTGGGGAACTGCAGCAGAGATGAGCAATGCTGCAGTGCAAGTGCGCATCTGTGTGGCTGGGAGGGACACGTCCCAAAGCAGGACGTAAAGAAAGCGTGTGGATCACATTTTGTAGGCATGCTGAAGGCTTATTCCAGTGGAAGGAAGGAGTGCAAGATATGAAGAGCATGGAAATGTAGCAATGTGGATTGCTGCATCTAGTCCCCTACTATTGCAGCCCTGTGATATAACACTTCTGGATCTAAGCATCTCTGCAAATTCCAGCAAAAGACAAACTGCTATTTTAGCTGGGTTATTTGTAATAAAACTTAGGGACATATTTTGAAGCTTTATCCATGGGATAGTGCGCTACAAAAGCACTGCATTGAGAGTAATGGAGCTATTCATGAGAAAAGACATGAGACAAGCAAGCAACAAAAATGCCCACGTAGGCCATATATCAGCAAAGAGAAATGCATCATCGCACAGTGACAAGAGAACTGGGTCCACCTGCAGCCAGCATGCAATCTGCTTTGAGGGAACAGATCTCCCCTCAGAGTGGTCACCATGAACTCCTCAGGGGAAGCTCACAATGGCCGTAATATTTCAAACAGCAATTACCATCAAAACACAGATTTTTTCAGGCTGGAAGAAACTTCAGGAGGTCTCTAGTCCAGCCTCCTGCACAAAGTAGAGTTAACTATGAGACATTTTGGTTAAAAAGCTTTTGGCTATCGAAAATCCCCACAGATGAAGACAGCACAAGCACTCTGGACTGCCCCACTGCTTGGGAAAGTAGCTTTTCCTTGCTCTCTTGTTTCAATTTATTTCTGTTCTCTCCTGTCCCCCTGCCACGCACCAGCACAAAGAGCCTGGTTCTACCTTTCTGACAACATTCTTGTAGATATTGGAAGATATTGGGTCTCCCCAAAGCCTGCTCTTCTCCAGGCTGGACAAACACAGTTCCCTCTCTCTCAGCAGAGCATGTACTCCATCCACTGACCATCTTGGTGGCCCTCTGTTGAACACACTCCAGTTTATTGATGCTTTTCCTGTCCTGAGTGCCCAAAACTGAACACACTATTCTAGGAGTCACCTACTGAGTGCCAAGGAAAGGCAAGCAACCACATCTCTTGATCTGCTGGTTAAAGCTTGTCTGCAGCATGTAGTCTAACAAGACCCCCAAGTTCAGGAGAGCTGCTGAATACGGCCATGCCCAGCATCCCATCAAACAATAGCTATTGTCTGAAACCAGATAAACTGCTGCACAGAGTGAACCAAGAGGTCCCACTAGCGCCCACAGTTTGAGAATTTCAGAGCAAGCCATGATCATTACTTTAGCCACTTCAAGCCCTTCTTTCCCAGTAGGACTGTCACAGAAATAAAAGGACAGATTTCCTTCTTCTTAAAGGAATTCCTTGTTCAGTGTGAGAAAATCACTGACACATGGCAGATGGTATCACGGGTTTTGACACGTTCTTTTTTTGAGACCTTTTAGAACCTCTACAGAACAGGAGTCTGTGCTCTCTCCTTCCAGCCTAACATTTTGCATATACATTATATAGTGACTTTAAAAGACAAAAGCATTACGCTTTCTAAGACCAGGTGAATAATTTGCCATCCATAACTTATTTAGAGTTTTGTTTCTATGTCTGTTTACAGAGTTTTTCTCAAACAGATGGCACTTTTGTAATGCATTCATTAGTTGAAATTTTCTGATGAGTAAGTTCTGTGAATAATCCTTGGTCTGTAGCTTGATTTTGAAAATGCTCACCTTTCAGCTATGTAGATATTTACGTTCTGTTTTATATGAAATGAATTTGGCCTCTTGCTTTGTTTGGAAAGTGAGAGGTGAAAGGTGCTGTGAAGTCGAAATACCTTGTTTTGCTGGCAGCACTGCTCCTGGCTTCAGAATGATGTTGGAATTATCTACAAAAGCCAGAGAAACGATAGAACAGGATTTCAATGTCAACAATCAAAGGAACAGAAGGAAAAGCGGCCACTAGCTGCAAAAGTAATGAAAGTGGGATTAAAATTTTTCTCTGCGGCAATGCCAATTCCTCAAGGAGCAGAAAGTAGTAGATTTACTCCAGGAATCCGCAGCCACTTTGCCATGCAGCTAGCTTATCACTACAGAAAAACTGCTAGCGCACGACTTGTTATCTTCAAGGGCATGTATCACTTTTGTTTTTCACATGAATTCTGTGCTCCTGAAAGATGCAGGCAAGACATGCCTGAAGAGTAAGACTTCCATTTGCCAGAACAGATTTAATACTGGTCACAGCCAGTGATCTCAGATGTGACTTTTATTTCTCATATCAATGTCAATGAAGCCCTTGACCTTACCTGAATCTGCCAATCAAGTGTCCAAATGAGGTGGTGATTTCTACGGCGAGTACCAAGCAAGCTGCAGGACATTTATATTTATTCTGACCATCAAGTAGCAACGATTTTAAATCATTATTGATCAAAGCTGGGCCTGAAAACAGCTTACTTGCAACGGATAGCTCTGCTTTGTCTGTCTCCATGAGCTGCTCTTGGTCTCCAGATGCTACTGAGATACTGATCCAAACAGCATAGACCGGTACATAAAACCACTGCATTAATCATATCGGGTGGTAACGAGGGCTCCTTTTGTGCCATGGTGCTGTGCCTCTTCCTGAAAGGATAGGTGTAGCTTGTTGGACAACCAGTAATCGCAGAAATATGGGCTGGTAAACATCTCAGATCACTGAAACTCTGCCCTGCCCATGGTCATATATGCTATAGCCAGTCCTGACAGCTGTTTATCTAACCTTTTCTTTAAATCTTCACCAAACAGATTGACGGTCTCCTTAGATTCCAGCTGCTCTCACGGCAGTAGTTTTGCCCATTTTGTTTGTTTGTTTGTGATTTCCTATATTTAAAGTAATCTCCCTAACTGCACTTCGGTAAACTGCTTTTTGTCCTGCCATTAGTGGTCACAGAACAACTGCTTACCGTCATCTTTATAAATGTGTTTATAAGTTTGAAGCCAGTTGCCATGTCCTCACATTGTGCTTTCTTTCCCAGATCAGATTATCAAATTCCTTGTTTCCTTGCAGCCTACGTTTCCTAAGCCTCTTCCAGTTTTGGTTGCTGCTCTCCTACCTTGTTTGCCTACATCTTTCCTTAAGAGTAAACACAATGCTTGAAACTGGATAGAGTGCTTCAGCCAAGCCTGGCTAGTGCTAAATGGAACAGAAATAACGCCCTCCGATGTCTTACGTATGATCCTCCTGTTACTAGAGCTCAGAGCAGCAAGGCTATGCTGCAGCTCTCCACAGTCTACAATCCACTCTAGTCCTGAGATTCTGTTCTGCAGTATTTTTACCTAGCCAATAGTCCTCATTTGACATCTGATATTCCTTCCTATGTGGCACACTACATTCATCTAGACTTTTGTTGTGTGGAGTTCAGACTGGGTGTGCAGCATATAAGGTCACTTTAAATCTCAGCCTTGCACTCCGTGGTTGGAATCACTGCAAATGTTATAAAAGTGTCCTCTGGCCCATCACCCAAAGTATTACAGAAAACACTGACCAAAACTGTTCTCAGATAACTCCCTGGGAGATCCATCTTGATGTGTCCATCCTCTTTGACAGCAATTATCAACAAAGGCTTTTAAAATACAGGCTTACATTAACAAAACTACTACAGACTATTACACAAACCCCAAACCTCTTTATACGTGGCAGCGTGGTCAGTAAAACCAGTTACCTCCCTTCTGCAGATAAAGGCTGAGAGCCATGCTGGGAAACCTTTAACAAGTCAAATAAAAATCCTGTGCAGTATCAGGGAAAAAGCAACGCGAGCTGCCCACAGCCACAGGCGCTGACAGCCCCTCTACACAACTGCTGTTTAACAACTACGGCTGAAGAATATAAGCATGACTATTTCTGTATGCCCACACAATTCTGAACCACCATCCAATTTAGTTTAGAAAAAAAAAAAAAAAAAAAGA